>JADLZK010010549.1:0-252662 GCA_015847255.1 Hyparrhenia diplandra
AGGACTGTGAGTTCACATGCATCTGTTCATATGCTCGATTAATTTAAGGGCTAACTGGCTAAGCCACCTTCTAATACTACCACGCCTTGTGATCCTGTCCTCAACAACAGGCCCAGACAAAATACTACATTCTAGCCATCTAGGACTATATGCTCCTGTTGTGATTTGTAAAAGATTAGCATTAGCAAAAGGCAAAAGCATCACCCTCTCTAAAACCTGGAGTACATCCTCCGAAACGAAGAATTCAAACATGCATCCTGAGCACAGTGGACACCAATTGGAAGAAGAACAGACGACAGAAAATGCTTCCAGCCAGAGCCAGGTATAGGTATATGAATGCTCTGAACATTCTGCAGACCCGCATGGCTCTGCCTGCTCTCAACCTGTTATTTTGTTCCTTGCTTTGTGCCCAGACAAAGGCATCCTTGGGGGTGCCGACCTGGTTTCGTTTTCTTGCTCATCAGGCTCTTTGCGTATACCTTTAAAAAAGAGTAAAATGGAGATAAAAAGGGATATAAAGACAAGAAAAGAGATCCACGTCATCAAAGTATAAAGAGGGAAGATACGCTCTCAAAGGACTTTGGTTTAGGCCCCTATGGCTCATCTCCTTTTAATTAACGCGAATAAAATTATTGCTTTGCAAACATATTTTCTTTTAAAACAAAAGGGGGGCTAAATAAGTGTTATACCTACACGAGTGTAGTAGATGTTTATTGGGAAAAGAAACATCTTTCCGTGCGTGTCCCCAAATGTTTGTCTGCCAAAAAGTGTTTTTCTCCACGGGGCATCTTTTCGGCGACATCGTAAAGGGACGGAGGGAGTACTCAACAACAACTGAAGTCAGAAAAAAAACAGTAGTAATTAAAACAAAAAGGAAATGGTGGAGAGATCAAATACATGCATCAAGGCAAGCAAATATAGGTACTATGCATGAAAATTCACTGCATCACACACCCAAATTGTTTTGATTAGGGCCTCTAGGCACTAGTAGGCTTTACAGTGGCAGTGCCCTTTGGGCTAACTGTGGCTTGACAAAGAGACGTCCCAATGTCCCATCTTGTTCTCTCCATGCACGCTAACGCTAGTAGTAAGATCCATCTAGCTAGGGGCCATTTGAAAAGCCCTCAAAGTTGCAAAGAGAAAGAGAAAGGATGGATCACCTTTTTGTTGGTTTCTCTTGTCTCTAACCGAGCTTTTCCAAATCGGTGATCGCTGATAATGTTTGCCTACAACTGCTCATATATTTTTTTGTATTGGTTGGTTTAAAAGGACTAAAGGTAACCATGATTAACCTACCACCTTAACTTATCCGGACTTGTGATCCGTGAAACTTCTTTTGCATTATTGGCCAAGCATGCTGCAATTAAGCTATAGGAGCCCTAGGGACCTTGAGCTTCACATCTGCTATGAACTACCAGTGACCTTGTTCCAAGGTTCTAATTTAACTTACTGATGGCTTGGGATCATGTTAACCTTTTGCAGTAACCTTTTTGACTAATCGATCACTAGGCTCAAGACAGTGCCAGGAAGAACAGGCTCCTTGAGATCCTCCCCATCCATTAGACAAATCAAGAAAAGTGAACTTTGGAGGTCTTTGAGGAACAATAAGAATGTCTGTCAAATGGACTTCTTTTATCGAGGAGAAAAGAATTGCAAGTCGTTGTAGTGTGGCAGGTGGTTACAATTTGCAGGGGGGGCTCTCAAATGGTGAGCTTCACCAGGTGCCAGATTGAAGCAAATGGCTTTCAGATTTTGTAAGAAAAAACATATCTGCAGCTCAATTCGTGCTTCAGCAACCGTAATTAGCTGACCACCTGCATCAGCAAAACAGCCAGGCAGGCAGCCGAGCAGGAAAGCCTGCAGGGCATCACTACAGCAGGTTCATTAAACTCAGCTGGTCTTATAACCAATGCGGGAGAGAGCAGCAGCAGTATGACCACTGTTTGGCCCACCCACAACTGCCAACTACCTCTCCACAATTATCAAAGTACTAACCATATTAAACATAAGGTTACTTTGTGAAATGACCAAAAAAAGGTTCCATTCTTACATAGTATATCCAAATAAATGATTTGTGTTTCAAATGAGGGGTTAAGCTTATCACACCTATAGCAACAACAGCAAAACCGTAGTCAGAGAAAAGGATTTTAAAAGATGGCCCAAATGACACTGCACGCACTGTCAATCTCTTCAAATGTGCCGTTCCCTCCACCACTTCACCCACTTCACCTCACACTTCACCCACCTCCCTCGCGCGGCTACTGCTCGCCCATTCCTTTGCTTCTTTCCTTGTCGCTCCGGCCGCTCCCACTACGTTTCAGATTCCCAAGAAGGCAAGAAGCCCCCTCCTCCCACCACCACCACCACCAGCAGCAGCTTTGGAGCCAAAGGTGCAGGCAGCCTTTGACCCTCCCACCGTCGCCATGGCCGTGGTCGCCGCCGGCGCCGAGGCCTTTGACCCTGCGGCGCCATCGCCGTCCCGCGCCCCGGCGTCGCGCCATGACGTGCAGGCGGCCATCGCCAAGGCCGTCGAGCTGCGGCAGCTCCACGCCGCCCTCCTCCAGCGCGGCGCTCCCAATGCCCGCGCCAGCCTGCAGCCCGGCCGTCATCCGCCTCCCGCCGGTCGCGTCCCCCGCGCGCTCCAGAGCAGCAGCAGACGAGGAGTACCCCGTGTTTACTCCGGTGAGCTAGCTTCTCAACTCAACATGCGCGTTAGCTATATGGATCATGGATGTGCTGTGGGAGTGTGCGACGACCTTAAGGCCTGTGCGACGACCCCGTGTTTAACTGACAATGGCATTTCTTGCTTGTTTGCTTGCTTGCCGGGCTCGCTCGGCCAGGCCTACGACGACGACGAGGCGCGCAGCTGCCGTTTCGTTGAACCACATTTGCCAGGACAACCGAAGCCGGTCGGAAAACTGGACCGGGGTCGCCGCCCTGGATCACAGCGGCAGCGACGACGCGGCCATGTCCGACTACGACGGCCACCACGCCTTCTCGTCCTCCAACAGCGAGGTGCTCTTCCCTTCCTCCAACGACCACCGTCTCCGGAACAGAGGCACGGCGGCGTACAAGATCCACCCGGCCTTCATGCACTCGGCCGACCGCTTCCTCCCGTCCGCGGGCCGGGCGGCCTACACCTCCGAGCTCAAGCTGCCGCCGGCGACGTGCGGCAACGCGTTCCGGCCCGCCACGATCAGCAGCAGCAGGGTGCCGCCCCCGTCGGCGCACTCGCGGACAAAGCAAAGAGGGCCGCCGCAGATCCTCTCGTGGCTCTTCCCCAAGTCGAGGAAGAAAGCCAAGCCGCCGGAGATGACGACGTCGCCGACGGCCATCGAGCGCGGCAACATGCCGCAGCTGCTGACCGAGTGGGGGCGCTGTCACTCGAGTCCCTCAAAGAAAGAGCTCGCGGAGGCCAACGCGCACCGGGACGCCGCGCTGCGCGAGGCCGCCGAGGTGAGGTCGTCGCTGGGGACCTGGCCACCAAGCTGGTCAGCGTGGAAGCCTACTGCTCGGAGCTCAAGAAGGCGCTGCGGCAGGCCACCAGCTCGCCGTCCGTCTCCCGGAGATCGACGAGATCAATCGAAGCAAGCCGAGAGCTCCCGATGCCGGTGAGCCACGAGGTGATGGTGGAAGGCTTCTTGCAGATCGCGTCGGAGGCGCGGCTCTCTGTGAAGCAGCTCTGCAAGGCGCTGATCCAGCAGGTGAACGAGGAATCCGGTGACGGCCTGTCCGACAAGCTGAACCTGCTGCTGCGACCGTACCAGCTCGCGCTCGTCGGCAGCACTGCCAAGCACTGCTCGAAGGCCGTGCTGTACCATCTCGAGGCGATCATGAACCAGGCCATGTTCCAGGACTTCGAGAACCCCGCGTTCCAGCGGAACGGCTCGCCGAGGTGCCTCGACCCGGCGGAGGACCGCCGCCAGAGCTTCGCCGCCTTCGTGGCGCTGCGCAACCTCAGCTGGAACGAGGTTCTGCGGAAGGGCACCAAGTACTACAGCGAGGACTTCAGCCGTTTCTGCGACCGCAAGATGAGCGGCGTCGTGGCGACGCTGGGCTGGTCACGGCCGTGGCCCGAGCAGCTGCTGCAGTGCTTCTTCGTCGCCGCCAAGTGCGTCTGGCTGCTCCATCTGCTGGCCTTCTCCTTCGGCCCGCCGCTGACGATCCTGCGCGTCCAAGACGGCCGCGCATTTGATGAGATGTACATGGAAGACATCCTGCAAGACAGGCAGCTGGTGCAGAGTCCTTGTCAAGTGAAGATCATGGTGATGCCGGGGTTTTACGTCCAAGATAGAGTGCTTAAGTGCAGGGTACTCACAACCAGATCACCAGCATAATTCTGGAGTTTTTCTTTGACCAACAGCTAGTGTGGTGTCAACTTCCACGTGTAACATCTTCTTTTTGTCTTGAGCCAAAGGTGCAGAAACTTCAGGTGCTGAACCGCATGTTTGCTGTAGATTTGGAGTAAACAACTAACAAAGTGAAGCCTAAGCTTTCTTTGACCAACAGATTTGGATTACTCCATTGTTATGTTATGATCAACAAAAATGTTACATTACAAGATATTTTTTTCAGATGTTATGAAAGCCTCATCCCAGATTTGTGCAGCGCAAATCTAAGCATCACTACCGTAGAGAACTAGACAAGATCAAAACATACATATGCACAATAGATGCCTATATGACAAAACTGAAACCTGGAATCATACCCAGCTGCCCTCGAATGAGATATCATCAATCCGAAACGACAAATCCACAACATAATCCTCTTCATCGTCTACTCTACCTTCAATGGTCTCCACAAGGTTTTGGTGCTGTTGAGGGAATAGCGTTGAAGGCGGGGGTAGTTTTGGTGAACACATGACCCTCTCAACTGGACCAGAGGGTTTCTCCCAAGCAAGCAAATGCAGCTGGATGGGGCGCACGGCAAGGCGGTGCAAGGAGAGTTTCTGGCTGAGGGAGATGGTGTCGAAGCAACGAACTGTCCCTGAACTGGAGATCATCCAAGGTAGGACCTTCTCATTGGACACCCTTGAGATGATCAGAAGTTTTGACGCCTCCTTGGCCCGGTTGAACAGATCACAGAGCCCAGATCGCGTTGATGGCGCCTCGTTTTCCTTGTCATCTTCGACTACAGATGATATGTAGATAAAACCCTAACAAAAAAACAAGCATGTCAGCAGATTCTATGGATGATTCTAACTGCTGAAGTAGTACATAGTAACTGTGAGTATTGCGTGTAGAGTGTTAGTAAAAACAAGACCTCTTCAGTTCGGCTGATGGCAAAGCCAAGCCTTGTGTCACCTTCTTCAAGTGGGATTTCCAGCAGATATTCTCCTCCTATGCAGCTGTACCAAAGCCGTGCTGCCTTTACCACACCAATATCCACTCCATGGTAATCTTCAAAACCGTAGAGCGTCGCATTAGTGACGTTCGACAGATCAGATAATGAACTTGAATTCACAGATGCAGACGCTGTCTCCCCAGATATCTGCACGTTTCAGAATGTGACAGTGCGAAGACAAAACTGTGAGTAGAATCTTTCAAATATGAAAAGATGTGAAAGGATTTGAACAAGTTGATTGCCCAGTTTCTAGGCTTAGTTATCTAAATACTGTCAGAAGATTAAAACTAACTGAAGTCTCATTGTAGTAACAGCCAATCTACACTGTGAGATGTCTGAATTAGAGAGCTTGTGTCTGCACCTTGGTGAGAAGAGCTTCACTCTGCACATTCATGAGATCGATGGGTATCCCCGAGGCCTGCGAAGAGCAGAACCATGCATTGGCACGCGCCAGGGTATCATCGAAGGACTCATAGTGACAAGCATTGTTGTCCAGAGCCTTGGGCAGGACAAGCATCGAGAAGTAGCAGCTGGAGTTGGATGCGCGCAGTGTGTCACGCATCTTCTTGTCCCATGGGTATGCGACATAGCCATCCTGGAGTTGTGCCTTGCTCAAGGCTGATGCGACTCTTGTGCTTCTCGTTCCTTCATGGAGACAGGGATGTAAATTCCATTGATTAGAAAGTTCGAAATCCACAAACTAGCATGATCATACTGCATGTGAAATGTACTCTGGAATTAAAGCATCATCATCTGTGATCAGAAGCACAGCCAGAAAGGCAATCAGAAGCATGTACGGCATTATTATTACATGAAAATGCTAACAAGTATCAACTTTATACAAATGCAAGTCAACAAAATTTCAGATTCAAGATCAAATGAAAATGAGGATTGATAAACCAATTAGAGAATCTCTAGCAGATTATCGATCCTCCGTCTCCTAAAGGTCTATATAGGTGATCTCCTATTATGGGTAGTGTATCTGTTTCTTTTTCTCCTCAAACATATTACCAATACATTTAAAGTGGATAAAGGATCCTCTACATTTGAGAGAGAAGAGGTGGATTTTAAGTGAGGCTACTTAAAACTTGTAGGTATTGCTTTCAAAAAAAAAAAAAAAAAAAACTTGTAGGTATTGGGGATATGATGAGTAATCTGTTGGAGTAACCACAATCCCTTATATTGCAATTTTTTATATTATTAGGGATGTGCTAAGTAATCTGTTGAAGATACTCTTAGTTGTTCTCAACTCTTACTTCCCAAATTCATGATTGGCGTAGATGCAAACTTTCATTTCACAGAAGAAAATGAAAAAAATCATCAACAAACCATAAAATGATGAGTAAGCCTAACGACCTTTTGCTTTTGGTGAGGTCAATAGTTGAATAGTCCCCCAGATGAGACGAGAGAACGAGTGAAAATTACAATGTATATAAGAAATAATTGAATAGCATTTAGACAATGACCTCTTTCTACGACAGCAACACAATGTGTCATTGTTACGGAAACATCTCTCTTCCATTCTCCGTAGTTCACATATACTTCTATCCTTTCGCTACGTTTAATTTTTGCTATTATGTAGCTGTCAATCTGACATTGATGGCTATGACCCCCTTAGTTTTCTCTCGGTGAGACAAAAGGAGATAAAAATAGCGCAGATCAGAATTCCAATTTAGACTTCAGATAGTATAACAAGAAGTTTGTGTTTTGACATGTGACGCGTCTGGAGCATCAGACATGCATACTGTGCTCAATTGAGGCAGCCACCGGCCCACCGGACGACTACCAGCCAGAGCATTCTTCACAAGAGAAAGCATCAAGGAGAGGGAGAATGGAAGGGGACGAGAGAGATCAGAGATGGGCGCAGCTGACGCCGGCATGGACTCGCACGCTTTCTTGCGTTTCTAGCTCTAGGCACCGTGCAGGCAGCGCAGAGGGGAAACGCCATGGCCGAGGCGCCCCTCTCTCTCTCACTCATGTATGTCAGATGCAGCAACTACGAAGAAGCAGTTGTTCAGCAAGGCGGTGAGCAGAGCAGTCCGTGGTCGGTTACCTTGCAAGACGAGGCACTCGCTCTCGAGTCGATCGACGAATCCGAGCAAGTAATTGGGGTCATGCAGCGACCGCAGAACATACTGCTTCCTTCCGCCTCCGCCGCCAGCGCCAGGGCTGGCATGGTGCGGCACGATGCAGGCCTGCAGCTCCCTGCCGCCCCGCACGCGCACGTCCACGGAGGTGTCCCCACGCTTGAACGCCGCGTGCAGCGCCTTGTGCAGCGCGGCGCGCCCGCCCTTGAACGGCGCCTCGAGCTCCAGCGCTGCCGCCGCGGTGCCGCCGCCGCCGCCAGAGCGGCCAGAGCCGCGGCCCACGCGGACGGCCTCCACCACGTCCCCTTCCTGCACGACGCCCGCGCCACCGCCCCCTCCTCCGCCTTGGAGCTCCCCGCCACGCACTCCAGCGCCACCACTGGCGCCTCCGCCTCCCGCCGCCTCCTACTCCCGTCACCCGCCTCCGACATGGCTACTGGCTCTGCTCCTCCTCTCCCCTACAGGACCCCCAGAGAAAGGATCGCTCGGTTGGTTTTATCTATTCGAGTCGAGTGGATGGACGGCAGCCCGGGACGCGCCCCACGTGCCGCCCGCCCGTGACACACCTGAGGCAGGCAGTGAGGTTTGATTCCGCTCGTGGTGGCGGGATCTCGGAGCCGCGGCAGCGGCGGCGGGTTTTAGCCCCTGATCGATTGGCAGCGCGCGCGCTTCGAGATTCCTCGGTCTCCTCTCGTACTCTATTCGCTCCGGTCCACGGCCTCCACGGCCACGGGGCGCTGGCTTTTTCGCTGCACGGTGCGGGAGGTTTAAAGAAGGGGGGCGGCGGCCAAATCGCCGTCACGGTGGACGAACCCGACCAGTGGCGGGCGCGGTTGTGGTGACGAGCCGACCCGACCCCGCGTCATCTGGCTGCCATGCGGGGCCCGCGTGTGGACCGCGACCTTAACGGTGAGCGATGCAGCGCCTCGTGTGGATGGATTCATCTCGGGTCCTTTTCATTTCAGGTCGGTCATGCTCGTGCAAAGGTCTCTGAATTCCACTTTTTCTTTTCTTTTACAAAAAAATAAAATAAAATAGGAATGGCCGGCAGACGGAGGGAGTAGAAAAGAGTTCTGTTTCCATCTTGCATTGATTGTTCGGATCGTTCCGTACATATGAATCACCGATCCTGTCTCTAGTTTCTAACGCTCAAATTCTGTATCCATCCGTACAAGCTGCGAACAGGTCTTATATTCAACCTTCTACCAAAGGTTTCTAATTGCTTTCCCAACCTCACCGTACAAGCGGCTGCCATGCTTTGGACAACCTGAACGTCACGCCTATCAAAGCTATCAAGATTTTCACAAGAACAGCACGTGCATTCATAACAGTGAGTAGGAGTTCGTGACAACATCAAATTTTATGAAAAAATAACTTCTTCTAATTTTATGAAGTGATTCTACGTCAGGTTTCTGGAGTTTATGCTAAAATTCAAAGAAAAAAAAACGCTTCTCTCAGAATCAAAGAGCTAGGCCCTAACAAATTAACCCTTGTGATGTAGCACCTATAATGGTGATCTGCTGGACAGGGAAGCAGAAACCCCGCGTAGGGCGACAGTTCAGAGGCACTCTAAACAAACAAAAGAATGGTAAACTATTTCGTAGTACGACTTCCAAGATTCCGCAGGATAAATTAGTCCACAATTAAATATAACCGATAGATTCAAGAGAGGGCAGACGTTGATTGTTGGGGATCCAAATGACATTCTATACACCGGAGAAGATTCCAATGCTGAAGCTAGGTCAGGTGCAGATGTGATCCATCTAGTGACAGACAACTTTATTAAAGACTAAAATACATGCACAAGTTGCAGCCATACAACCATAATATACTCCTTGAACAGAAAGAACGAGAAGCCGGGAAGCATCATGGGCAGATCGATCAAAATCGATAATATCTATCATCTTTGTTTCTTCTAGATCTGAAAAGAGAATAGATTGGTCATTATTGCAAGGCAATTAAAAAAGGAAAGTGTTGTTGCATCTGTTGCAGCAATATGATGATTAATATATGTTTATCACGTTCCTTTTTCTTTTAAAAACAGGTTTAATTTCATTACACTAGTGATGAGAAAAGAGAAGTAGGATAAAACAAATAAACATTAGAGTACTCATATACATAGATTAACAGAAGCAAACATATATTTCATAATTTTTGCTACGATAAGAACAGGAAATCAATCTAATGACAAAATTACCAATCAGGTAATTACTTCTAGATGGCTAAACCCTACATCCATCTTCTTGTAGCTTTATTCCTTGGATCTTGCTGACTTTGCCGTCGAACCCTTTTAAAATCTCCATTAGAGGATGTAGGTTGCTTCTGTCTGCCAAATGAAATTGTTGATACTTTTGGATTAATGTGAATCTCTTTTAAAGGGCTAGTTGAGCGGGGCTTGTGAACGAATGACATTTTTGATGGAAGAGATGCTTTTGCTACAGATACTTCACAACTTCCTTTGGAGTCATCATCCCCTGGAGTGCTATCAACAAGATCCTCATCAAGGTATTCTCCTTGTGCAACAGGAGATTCAGAATCTGATGACGATGGGCTAGAACTGCTCATATCATACAGAACATTGTTTGACATCACTGGCAGATCAGTGCAGATTGGACGTAAGGCAGAAGATGCTCTTTTAGCCCTTGACAATTCAACAACCTATCAAAAGAACATAAGAAGTTAACGCTTTACCTGACCACAGAGGATCACCAAGGACTTGGAAGAACTGCTTACCATATGCTTCAGAGTAGCCATGTCTTTCTTCAGTTTCGAGATCACCATGTTTTTCCTTTTAAGAACTTCCTGCAACTCTGCAATTCTCTACATGCCAAAAAGGAAGAGCTTATCAATACTCCAATCCAATAGTATATTACCTGAAATGTTGGCAATGATAAGTATTAAGACTTAACCTTTGCATCTGCAGTACTAGATGCATGTGCCGCTGCAGCTAGTTCCTTGATGGTTGCATCTTTCTCTTCACATTCCTTCTGAAGATTGTACAATTGTTGATCTGCTGCCAGGAAACTTAGCTGGACATAATTTAGAATGGTGTCACCACACAACACAATTGAAGGTACGAAAAAGACTGTAAACTTTGATCAAAGAACCTCTATAGTAACTTCAAAACGCTAAAGGGATGCATTGTCGAGAAATGTGACATGAAGATGCTTTAGCCCCTGAAAAGTACAAACATGTCTACCTGATTATCCCCAGTTATCTGGTTATCAACTGAAGACACGACACTCCAGGAGATGTCTGAGAGGTCTGACATACGGCGCTCTTCATGATCCATGAAAGATAGACTAGACCTATCAACCATATCACTCCTAACATCATCTGTCCTGCGGAGATCCTGCACAATTGGTTCATATTCTTCAGTAAACAGGTCTCCTTCTTTTTAAGGAAAATAAAAAAGCAATAAGTCAACAGGTGCTACCTTTGCCTTCAGAGGAGTGGTAGCAGCCTCTAGCTTCGTGCACACACAGCATCTAGATCCCTCTCCATCTCCTATCTTCTTGCTGCCTGCAATCTCATTCATTTCCCTTTCATCGGAAATGTAATTGTCACACTTGACGTACTGCTGTTGTAGGGAGCTCATCTCGACGAGCAGATCATCCAGCTTCTGCTGCATGCCTTCCAGCACCTCATCCTGCACACCAAAAACATTATTCGCGGAATGGTCACCAAATATTCGATCAAGACATTCGTCGCAAAAAAAAAAAAACATAGAGACGAATACGATCGAGGAGATCAATAGAGCCCAACCCTAAGATCAATCGACCGCTGTAGCTGCTCGATGCGGCGCGCGGCGTGGGACCGGGAGGATGCGGCGGCGACGGTGGCGACGAGAAGCACGCGATGGAGTGGGCTGAAGAGCTCCCCACGCTACCGCCTCATCCGGGGAAGGCCCGGCGCAGCCGAAGCGGCAGACGACGCCTCCTCCGCCCCGATAAGGCGACCCTGGAGGGAAACCCACGCGTGCCGCCGCGGGGCCGCCGGCTCCCGGAAGCGGCTCGTGAGGCGCAGCGGCGGGGGGGGTAGGGCGAGGGCGATGAGACCGACACGCGGGGAGGGTGGGAGGTCGGGGGCGGGGTCGCCTCGCCGACGGCGGCGGCGACCATGGCGACGAACTGTGGAGGATTTGGCCGTTTGGAGATTGGAATTTGATTTGGGGATTTTTTGTACGTTTGGGCGGGGCTTTCAATTTTTTCTCTTTTTTTTTTTTTCTCGGCTTTGGAAAACAAATACTATATATTTTGGAACGGTTAGTTTTGGATCTCATCGGCAAATGTCTCGGCCCAGTTAAGAAAACCCGAGATCTTGCGGCCCATCAGTTTAATGGATCGAGAGTGAGGCCCGTATTTGTGAGCCTCCTCCTGCTGTAGCAGACCAGTAGCACCCGCACATGGAACAGCCGCACGCTCGCGGAGGCCGGCGCCGGCGCTGGTGCTGGCGCCGGCGTGGAGGCCATAGGGGATGCGTACATCATCCGCCCGCTCGAGCTCGCCGACCTCTCCAAGGGGTTCTGCGACCTTCTCGGGCAGCTCTCCCCCTCCCCGCCCCTGTCAGAGGAAGCCTTCCGCGCGCGCTTCGTTGAGCTCGCTGCGCTCGGCGCCGATCACCTGATCCTCGTAGCGGAGGACGCTGCGACGGGCCGCCTCGCCGGCGCGGGGGGGCGGTGCTGGTGGAGCGCAAGTTCATCCGGCGCTGCGGCCTTGTGGGCCACCTGGAGGACGTGGTGGTGGACGCCACCGCGAGGGGTCGGGGGCTCGAGGGAGCGGCTCGTGCTCCGCCTAGTGGAGCACGCTAGAGGTAGGGGGTGCTACAAGGTTATACTCAACTGCACAACGGAGCTCAAGGGGTTCTACGCCAAGTGCGGGTTCGTGGAGAAGAACGTCCAGATGGGGCTCTACTTCTGATCTAGTAGGTTCCAGTTTAGTTTCTCCGATTGCACGCCCTGTTTATGTTGTCTTCAATTGATTCCTCAACTCAGGAAGGTGCTATAGGAAAGATCTGGTCTGTTTCCATGAAAAACTCGAGCTAGTGATCATTGCGGCTTGCATTGCCTTAACATAATTATGTGATGTGTGGCACATTTACTGAATCCATTTGTAACGGGATGTTGTCAGACGTTATTATAGATCTCTTTGCTTTTATCAGGCTCGCATTCCATGAGTAATAGTAATCCTGAATATCATTTCAAGTTCATTTCCTGAACAAAAAAAATGGCAACTATTTTGCTCTGAGTTTGAATCTAAGAGGCTATTAGGACTATGAGGTTATGCAGGGTTTGATACTTTGAGCATGATGAATCTTCCATGGAAGGCAATTAGTGTTTTATTGTGTAAGATCAGTGTCAGTAGTGTTTCATTTTAGAGTGTGCATCTGTTATGCCTTATGTGCATTATCCAATGAAGAATAAACATAATTGGGTCTTATTGAGAAATTCAGGGTCCTAGATTCTTTGCCACAGACCTCTTAGAATTTAATATGTGCAAGACACATTTCATGGAGTTGCATGTGAGCATAAAAGTTTCACACAAATAGCAAGAATTAGTAATTGTTTAGTGTAACACATTGGTCTGTGTGTGTACTAAGAGAAAGATAAAACGTGGGCGCTAGGTCATTCAAGATATTTGCATTCTAGCATGATCGGGGAAAGATGACTGAACTGATCTTCAAGATAAGGTATAAACATTTTTGTGTTTTTACTACCGCTGAAGCTATGTTAAGTAGACTTAACCCAATAAGGTTCTTCCTTTGCTAAAATCAAGTAATGCATATTAACCAGCTAATGCTACTTTTAGGGCTGCTTTTAAATATTCAGTTATCCTTTAACAGAACTGTACTTGTCCAGATTTTTTGTGAAAGCAATATGTTTTAGATTAATGCTATTTTTGAGGTACATAGATCAGGGGAAGGATAGCTTGTGCGAAAAAAAATCCAGCTGCTGTGAAATGAGCGCTCCTTATTCTCTTATAGGTAGATTATCATGTCTTACTGTATTTTCATGCTAAGAATTTCTGCTCTGACATGTTCATGGGGAAAATTAGGTTACCCTTGCTTAGATATAGTCTTTTTAATCTAGGTGACTGTACCTTGGCAAAATTGACACTCAGTAAGATTCACTATGTTGACGTCCTTTTTGTCTGTGAGCAACTGAGTGTGTAAGTAGGGTTCATGATGTCGGGTCACATATTCATCCCGTGCTTAGGTCTAAGTAGAGCACAAAGGATAGCAAGATAATGACCAGATAATGGAAAAAAGAAAACGAACAATATTCTCTGCCCCCATTGCAAATGAATACATCTCATTGACATGTCAGTTTGACAGCTACTTGTGTAGGTAATGATCCATTAGGAAGTTGACTACATATTAATTGCGTAAATTTGTAAAAGTCAGCACTCAGCACTGCAGAGTAGTTCATCCTTACCCAGTTACCCTAAAAAAACAATATATGGAAAAATCATAAGAGCTTATCAAAGCTCTGTGACGTTTGTGCATGCTTGTACTGGAAGTTCCAAAGATTTCTTTTCTTGTGATTTGCGAATTTCTTTTACTTTATTTTGATTTTTTTTTTTCCTCCCACTGTATGGTTCATATGGCTCGTGCTGAACTGCAGTATACATATATAGTAACTATATCATTTTCCATTCGAAGTCATGTGGACAAAAAAATCTCATGGTGAGTAGGCAATCTTTATTGAAGTCCTCATGATGGACGAATACTCTGTGGTTGAATTGGGTTGTAGTCAACCAGCAGTTAGTAGGTAGAACAAGCTGAGAGTTGTCCTATTCAACTATTTCTGAAGAAATGATGTCTGAATAGTCCCTGTAGAACTCCATTGTTTAGAATGTCTGAAGAAGGACAAGGGGGATGATCCGGAGCATGTCAGTGGCGGTCACTGCCTGTTCAAATGGGAAGTTGTAACTCTCCAAGGAGAAAGGCGGCTTGGGAATTAAATACCTTGAGATTTTTGCACTACGATTATGTTGGTTGTGGGACAAAATGGAAAGATAGAGCTTTGGGCACAAAATGGAAAGATAGAGAGAGTTTATGGAAAAATAGAAAGAGAGCTTTGGGCACAAATGTATATGCCCTGTGATAAAATGGACTGGGAGCTTCAACAAATGTGCCAATGAGTAAAGGGGGTTTGGAACCGTTCTGCTATGCACTTGGGTTGATGGTTCAGCTTCCAGAAACATTACACCAATACTGTTTGCAAATGGTACAGTCTAAGGCATTCTTGGCAGCTCTCGAGTTGGGTTTTTTACCAAGCTTGGGTGGTTCGAGTGGTTTTGGTTGTCTATTGCTGTTTATTCAGGTTTTCAGTTAGCTAGTAGTTGCTGGTGGAGGGGCTCTTCCCCTTCACTCCGAGCTGCCCCTTTGTCCCCTGTTCTGCTCTTTTGGTTTTTCTTTTTTTATTTTTTGCCCATGTAAATTGTTTCTTCTAGTAAACTTATTTGGCAAGTCTCTTGCTGACGTTTGGAAAAAAGAATGCCTGAAACTCATACAGCTCAAATCAGGGCCGGCCCTGCGATTTTGGGGGCCCAGGGCAAGGCTAAAAATTGAGGCCCCTTGTATGTACATTTGTTATCGCCAGAATAAGTGTTATGCACGATTTTTTAAAGCATACATGTGTTCATTAGGGTATGTATTTTTAAAATACTTTTAGGTCCCGTTTGGCATGGCTCCACTTCATCAATGAAGACATTTTTTTTAGAGATTCGGCTCCATGAACAGCTCTATTGGTGGAGCTAGAGCCGTTTTAGTAAACCGTTTGGCAAAAATAGCTCCATCGGTGGAGCTAGAACCGTTTTAGTAAACCGTTTGGCAAAAATAGCTCCACGCATATGATATTCTCTCATAGATTACCACGTAGAATGAAGTGAAGCTGAGAGGAGCCACTATTTTTAGCTCCTTATGACCTCCAAAGCTTTTGCGAGAGCACATTTTAGGGGTTTCATCAGTGGAGCGAGTAAGTGAAAACTAGCAGAAGCATCGTGGCTCGTATCTCTCCGGATTTTATTCCCAAAATAGATGCATGCATATAGTGGCAAAAGTCTACACGACTATGGCACAAGTCGGGGCACGAGCATGCATGCAATCCTAACGGACAAGCAAATATTAGGCACAAATTATCGGACAAGCAAATACTAGACACAAATGGGCAGGTTTTTGTGGTTGAGCGTGGAAGAGTACCGTTGCGTAGATATTGTATACATACACATAACCATGCAGCCCCCCGAGAGAGCCCTTGACCACTCAGGCCCCGGGGCGCCGCCCGTTTTGCCCCCCCCACGTCCGGGCCTGCTATGTTGGATGGTAATGGATGATGGATCCTTGAATCAGCTTGTGCTTGATCTGTATTTGTCGGGGACCTAAATATTGGGCCCCCGAGACATTTTTCCAAATAATGAGAATTGTCGGCCCGTCAAGGCCCGATAAACTCCGGCCTGCCATCATCCCGTTATGAAGGACGGCCCAACGGGCGAAGGACTAAGCCAAGGAGCCATGGCACCTGCACAAAACCGGAGACGGCCCACAAGCGGCCCACGAGGGAGTCAGGAGACGAAGGACACCGAGTAAAACACTTCGGCTTAGCCAACAAGCGGGTCCACGACCAGCTTGTCTTCCTCCATGACCAAACTGTCAGCAAGGAGCTTCTACGCTCGGGAGTGACAAGGTCGAGGAATCTCGCAAAAAGGAGGACCAGAACGCTCCATGACATCATCGCCCGGTGACCCGGGCCTCGGACTCGGCTCCGATCTCCGTCCCGCCCCGAGGGCTATCCTCGGGCGTGTTGGTATTTCTAACGTCACTAACTAGTAATGGCGTATAGAAAGAATATCGATGTTGCTTTCGGATAAAACTAAAAGAAATATTCATTGCAGTTCATAGCATGTGCGAAAAGGTTGTCATCCCTATAGTTAAACTACTAATATGCAAGGAATAAAATATTCGTACTATGCCTTGATAACTTCTTAGTAAATAAACAATTATAAGCGGGTATCCGCAGTTTACGATATGAATATACCATTGTAGCATTTTAACCGGGAGTAAGAACCAGGTGTTGAATTTATATTCTACCACAGGGAAAGAAGTCTTCTATCGTGAATTAACTATGCATAGGTGTATCTAAACATCTTAATCATCTAATCATCTCTCGTGTGCAAAGCTTAAGTGTTAAACTTATCAATTAATTAAACAAGGATCAAAGTTCACAATAAAGATAATGATAAAGTTCTTGATAAATAGATTCAACCAAAGTCATATCTAAGTGGGCGAAAATAGAAAGTGTCATAAAGTGGACGATAGCAATTCATAGGCTAGCTAGCATTAGAAACTCCAATATGTAACTCTAAACTATAAGTTAGGATCTACTCAATTAGTGCAATACATCTAACAATCATTGAAGAAAGACTAATTAAATCCACACATGAGGACGTAATCCGTGAAGACTAAGGCGCTAAAACTTAGAACAACCCGAATAATATCATCCGCTAGGCCTACATACGGGGGATGGATTGCAAAGGACTCAATGGTGTTTGTCACCACCACGATCTACCACACGACCCGGCACATATGGTGCAAACGCGCAGGTAAATAAGATCTAATCACCACGATTACATCATCTCTACCACTCACCTTCCGATCTAGATGATGAGCGCTATACGAATCCATGCATGAACATAACAAGTAATTCAACTATGCTAAACGTGTAATCAAAGTAAATACTAGAACAAATAATCTCGAATATAAACATGATCAAGATATTCATATTAAGAACGTGTTCGGAACTTGAAGACTACTTACAATGAAGAACTTACAAGAACGAGGCCTGATCTTGAGCCGGCCTCCGACGATCCGGAGCGGATTTCTCCCTTCCTACTAGTTCTAATCTTGATTGCTACTCTTCCTAAAGCGATGTTTCTACAAAGCGTGGGATATGACTTGGATCTTGAAGCGTTGTTGCTGAATTGAGAACTTGATGATCCGAAAAAGGGGGGTCTAGGGGTCTATATATATGGGTCTTCTTATGTCCCTTCAGCCAAAGCGAGCAATGTGGTACTAATCTTCATGTGCCCGGTGTTGGATCTTGATCCATCTCGTGCTTTCTACCGACGCCCTCGGATCAAACCGTCATTAAACAACCGGTTTAGATTGCGTCTTTAGAGGCGGTGGAGGAAGGTTCGGAGACCGGGCTTGCGTGGCCGCCAAGCGGGCCGATCGGCCCCATTATGGCCGATCGGCCTGGGGGAATCCCCCGGGTCCGCGGTGCGTCGTGGCTTCCGGAGTCTTCTAGATGATGTTTTCTTCGGTGTCAAGTTTGGTCCACGTCGGGAGTAATCCCGAGCCTTCTAGAGTCTTTCTCGGAGTTGGATTACGTTACGTCGCGTAGCCGTCATGGCTCGCGAACTCTGCTGATTTTTACGTTTAGTCCCCGCAATTCACAACATTACCAAAATCGATGAAAATATGTTAGTGACCCCCTATTCTAGGTTGTTTTATTATTTATACCCCTTTCTCATGTTTATTTGATTAATAATTTTATATGATAACAAGTGTCAGCGGGCGCTTGGGCCGCCGCCACATCAGGAGGGTGGCCTAGCTCACCACCCTCGGGCGCGGACTCAGTCTCGCCGAGCTAGACCCTCTCTCAAACCTCGGGCGGGGCGGCTCAACCACCTCACCCGGGGTCACGAGACCCTCGGGCATGGGAGGTTCCGTCTAGAGGAAGGGAGACAACCGCATTCAATGCAGTTGCACAGCAGACGATATGGCAGAGCCATCGATTACGCCCGGTCAAATCGACCTGCCAAATCCCTCCCCAATCCGACTGATGGGACACAAAGTTGAGCGGTGGCGTACACGCCGCTCGGCTTGCGGGAAAGCAGGGGGAACACTTTTCATTTCCCGAAGCACCGTCAAGACGCCACGTTGGGCGGAGACTCGGGCGCACAACACGCCACCACCCGGCGTTCTGGGGCTGCCCTCGCCATGCGGATTTGTGAGGGACGCCTCACGGAGTTCGGGGCTGCACGACGGGAAGCTTGACACGCCCACCATCGGATCAAGACACGTGTCATCATCAAGCCAACGTCCAAGGCGGCCAACCCTCGGCAGCGCACATGCAACCCGTATAGCCTCGTGAATTAGCCACCTAGGCACCCACATATGTAAACATTGCTTTCCCCTTTCCACTATAAAATGGGGGTAATGCCCCATTAGCGGGGATCGACCACTCGTAGTTCCAGCCGGACAACCACCTCCACTTCCACGATCGTGAGGCTTGAGACCAGCGTCTCTCCCTCGCAACCGCTTGCTTTGTAACCCCTCTGCGGGCGCTCTCTCTTTGAGCTGGCGAGGTAACACGAAAGCGAGGACACCACCCCGGCGGGCGTAGGGCCCCGTTGGCTTGAACCGGGGATAAACCCGATCGTGTCAGGTGTCCATCTTGCGCTCGCCATTGGGGGGAGGGCACCACGGCCTACAAATTCTTTATTGCCGGCACCCGAGGCACCCGCCGATCCGGGAAGCGCCGACGATATTTGTTCGATTAACTCTAACCTATATCTGTGTCAAGTTTACAATATTCTCTTAATCAGATTGTTTTTTACCATTTTGTCACAATTTAATCAGCTGGTATAAACTTTCTTTCAACGGCTCTAATGATATTGCAACTTAAGTCTTAGAGCCTAATGGGATAAGAACTCTATTGTTAAAGTTAGGGTTTTCAAATCTTATACAGATAAACAACCTTTGTAATGTTTGTCTGTCATGTTGAAGTGGAATTTTGTACTCTTTTAATATTTTGCTCACAAATATTTGTGTTTTTAATGTCATTCTAAATGATGGTCTCTTTGGATTTGCCACTGTCATGCCACAGGTGCAAGTGCGGCACCTTGCTCATGGTGCAGCATCGAAGTAAATTTTCTGTTGTCTTTAGAAGGTGTCGTCTCGGCCCTTTTTATATGTTGAATCCCTATATATTTGCCTGTTTGATAGAGCTCCACCAGCTCCAGATCTGAAAAACAAATTTAGATTCAATTTTGTAGCTAAACACTTCCAGTTCTGCCATGGATCAACTCGATTTGCGTTAGAAGATAGATCCCTCCGTCCCTCTTGAGTTTGTCACCCCGGATTCCGTGTCATCTTATTCGATGCTTCGTCTTATTCAAATTTTTTTCACAAATATAATTTATTTTGTTATGACTTATTTTATTAATGAAAATACTTGAATATTGATTATTTATTTTATGATTTGCATAAATATTTTGAATAAGATGGATGATCAAATATGAAGTTCAAAAGTCAAAAAAAGCGATGAACTCCGTGGGACAGAGGGAGTATGTCGGGAAACAGGAGAAAAGTAACGCGACTATGAACTGTAATAATGTGATAAAATGAGTTTGTTACAGAATTTTTCCTCCCCTTTTCTCTCTCAACAGAGCACGCTATATATATATATATATATAGTACTGGTGCTTCCACTCTGGGCCTGCGATTCTGGAGCTGGGCTGGCGCAGCCTTCTGGGCCAGGAAGGCCCAGCCTCGTCCTTGTTACGATCGTCTTGTGGAGCCCTGACCTGGTGGCTAACAATTTGCTCCTAGACACACCACTGCCACTGGTTACAAAAAGAAATAGCACTTCGTTTTTTTTTTTTTTTTTTGCCTCGTTTGTCTTCCTCGTCTGTAGGCTCGCTGTAGCCACACCACCAGCCTCTACGTGCTCACCGACGCCGCCTCCCCAAACCCCAAGCTTGCCGTGGCCGCGTCCGCGTCCACCGGGACCACGCTGGCTGAAGTCCCGCCCACCGAGCTCGGCTGCAAGTAAAAAGGAACCGTGGGAGCAGAAGAGATGCTTCAACATATTGTAGCTCACTCTTGGACCTCAACGTATCCGCCACCTTACTACATCACCTAACTCTCTCTACAGTTTTGATGAGGGCACTCACAAGTCACAGCGCAGAAATCATCAATAATTTCTGTAGCTCAGTTTTCATAGCTTAGGATATTGTACCAAGAAACTATTTAACTGCTTTCCGTCAAATCATTTCTATTCAGTTCGACATAAAAAGAAGGGGATGAGATTTCTATTCAGTTCGACATAAAAGAAGGGGCATGAGATGCAACGACGCACGATGGACTGAAGTTTAGTGGTGTGACTAAATATAACAACTTATTTTTACCAAAGTTTAGTGGTCTGTAAACAGTTACTTATTCCAAAGTTTAGTGGTAACTAAATAGCTAATGTGGTGCTTGGTCCTTTGAACCCAACTCATTCTAGGCTGTCTATGTGGAGTTATTTCTAGTATTTCACAATTTCCAAAGAAAATAACCGCATTTCTCACGTGTTAGCTCCTGAATTTTCTTAGACAATAACCACGCCTCGTGCTTGTACATACATGTTATTAGCCTACGAGAACGAGAGATGTCCATAGTTCATTAAATTCG
The DNA here is from genome assembly GCA_015847255.1 of Hyparrhenia diplandra. NCBI lineage: Eukaryota > Viridiplantae > Streptophyta > Magnoliopsida > Poales > Poaceae > Hyparrhenia > Hyparrhenia diplandra. Next base: position 20,889 of record JADLZK010010549.1, read on the forward strand.
CGAGCCACAAAAATAGTGTTCATTAGCATGTAACAGATAACTTGATCATAATTTAACTCATTCCATTCCACTCAAACAATAAGGTGAGGATGCTAAAGAGAAGATAGACCACCCCGTGGCCTATTTCTCCAACCACACAGCTTTAAGGCACCACAACTAATTAACTTCACACAATTCTCCTACAGATTTAGCTGACACTAATTCTAATGAGCAAAACTATAACGGTATCATACACGAGCAACAAGAAAATCAGCACAAACACAAATACAAAAAGGATAGCATTATAGCAAGAGTCACAAGTAGATATCAAATATAGGAGAGAATACATCGTCTCACTCCCACGACACAAACCAGAGTACCAAACTATCAGTTCAATTTCCTAGACCCTTAAATTGAAAGGCTCCAACGAAATAGAGCAAATAGGTGAACGAGTACTTTAGAACAGAAGTTTGAATTATAGAAAAAAGCAGTGCTTCAAAACTTGGCCTTTAGTAGAACTTCGGGCTTCCTTCAGCTGAGAATTGTCGCCGAGAATTGTCACACCTAAACTCTACCAACCCTGTTTAGGTTCACCATGCGAGCACCACCATCACCACCTCTGGCTGATGAACCAGACTGGTTGCGACCCCTTCCATCCTGAAACCGTGAACCGCCACCACCACTGTAGCCCCCACGGGAACCCTGATTGCCCCTGTCCCTCTGGTGCCCACCACTTTGACCAGATCCTCCACCTCTACCAGAGTACCCAAACCGGTTGCCACCACCCTGCCGCCCTTGTGATGAGACAAAGTTCTCCTGCCACTTCCCCATATTGGATGAGTCCTGACCGTCACCCCTGCGCCTGGGCGGTACCCCCTCAAGAGTACCACCAGTTCTTGCCTCGTATGCCCTCTCATTGCTCTCCACCAGGACCGAGAGCTTATCTGCCATCTGGAAGAGTAGCCCCTGAAGCCTAGTTTGATCCACACTGTGGAATACGATGCATTTTGTTGGCTGGTCCCAACTAGCATGAAGTTCTTCATGCATCATCATCTTGCTAACAATGCTGTGAGCATGCTGCTCACTGAGATCAAACATGGTGGTGAGCTGGTTGAGGCTCAAGGACTCATAGCAAGGCAGTATGAAAAGAGATAGGTTCTAAGAGCTTCCTCCTTGATCTTAAGCTTCAGCATCTCAAGAACATGCTCTCTGTTCCTCAAAAGCTTCCAGATCTCCAGCGAATTTATGACACTGAAAGCCTTTTGGTGATCACCCTTGTTGAGGGCTCTTGTGGCAGCCATTACATGATCCCTCACGTTCTCCGGTGGCCCAACAAATGTCTGCCTTTCACTCACTTCAAGAAGCCTTCGAATGTTTTGCTCATAGGCCTCCTCTTGTCATAAGTGCTGGCAGCCATATTGGGGACTTCAATCAGCATCGCACAAATCAAGTGTGTGGCTTCCAAAAGTTCCAGGTTTATATGCATATGGTAAGGCATTTGCCTTCTCCTCTCAAGTCTTTCCTGCAGTGATAGGATGACTACATCATTAGCACCGATAACCAAAAGGAAACAATCATCATTTCCTTGTATAAGACAACCCAATCGTAGTCTACAATTAAAAGAATATATAATAATAAAATCAATATGCAGTTTGTTCTAATATTAATAAAGACAAGAGTAACTACAAGTAGCATAAAGGAATTACAATAAACACAAGTACGGCCCAATATAGAAAAATGAAAATTTTTGTGATATGGGTAAGAATTAAACGGAATGAAGCATTCTAATATCATATTAGAAAAGCAACATACTATTGTGTGAATATTATCAATGGACACACATAAATTTTCCAACTAACGTAACTTGTGTGATTAGGGGCTATGTGTGCAAAATTTACAAGGAAAAAAATACGAGATGCATAGGGGTTCAGATTTACCTGTTCAGGAGTTTTTTTCATGGTATCGGCTTTGCTGCACACCCTGTGCAAGCAATTCTTTCACCCTCCCAGTAGAGTAGAGCTCAGTCAAGCAGCCATGGGCTTCATTTATCAAACCAGCCCTGAAAGCACACAGCCCCAACTGGGCCATGACTCTATTGAATAAAATCTGTGATGATATGTCCATGAGCTGAACACCATCTTGCAAATGACTCATTAAAAGCAAGTCACGAGCCACTGAAAACTCATCAGAGATCGCATGGTGATATATGTCACACAGCATTGCACGGGCTTTGGTCCTTTCATCTCCAAACTTGTAAATTAAGGACATCAATCCATCCATCAAAGTTCTACCACTCTCTGGAAAAGTAGGCTTCCTCGGCACAACCTCTGGAATCACAACAAATGGTGATGGTCCTCTGTTGTCGTCTATTGCTTGATGTTCATCACCAGCCTCCGCATCATCATCCTCCAAACTGTCCTCAGGCTGCTCTGCGAGTTTTCTCATTGCATCATACACTTCTTGGGGCTTGTAGTAAACCAGTTCGACACGACGCAGTGCAACCTTGGCAGCAGCTTTGAGGTTCCCAACCCTCTCAAGATAATCTTGGACATTCTGTGCAACAACCAAAAACAGGGGTTCCTCTCTAAGCCTCTGAACATAATCTTTAGTGTACGGATCTGTGCACTGCAAGGTCTTCAAAAATTCAGAGTCCAGTCTCTCGAGGAATGCAACCAGGTCACCGACAACATGTATTGTTCCATTGTAATCTGCACCCTTTTGAGTTTCCTTCTCATCAGGCTCAACTGATGTGTCTACTACAATGTTAGGATACTGCTGGAGTATATCAAGCACAAGAAGCATATTATTGACACACTTCTTCCACATATTGACTGGCATATGCCCAAGTAGACTAGGGTTGACATCAAACTGTGCAGAAATCACATGGAAAAGGATTTCAAGCTTCTGAGCTGGTGTTTTGGCCACACGGGTCAGAAATGTTAACTGCTCAACACGCTCAATCCTTCCAGTACCTTTCTTTCCCCTTGATGCTACAATCTCCTTGAGTTTCTTATCGACAATATCCCATGTGATTTCACTCGGATCTTTCAAGAACTGCTTATCCATCAGCTTATCTTTCCTACTCTTTGGCTTTTCCCAACCTTCCTTGTCATCATCGTCTTCATCACGTTCCTCTTCTGATTCTGACATAGCTAATTTCTCCGGATCTTCAATCTCTGCATCACTGTCATCAGCATCGTCATCGTCATCGTCATCCATATCTTTATCATCTGCAGCTTCATCTTCAAAACTCTCTGGATGCTCCCTGCACTTCTGGATCTGCTCTTCATACTGCTTGTTGTTCTTCTTGAGCTTTTGCTTCACCGCATTGAGTGCCTTCGCATTGCTGCTGCTCATCTTCTTCTTGGCCTCCTTGTTTGCAAGGGCTTCAGCAAGGAAGTCCTCCAGCAGCACAAGAGCCTTGATGTACATCTTTGGAACCTCAGTAGATTCATTGACACGAACAACCTTCTCAAGATGTTTGTTAAGTTTCTCAAAACTCTCCTGCAAGCTAACCCAGTCATTAATCTTCATTGCATTACGCATCTGATCAACAATAGATCTCATCTCCTCATTGCGCTTGTCCCTCAGGGAGCGGATCACACGGTGACCCGTATCAGACTCATCGCTGTCATCTTCTTGGCTCTTCAAATAGCGGTTTCCAAGACCGCCACGTCCCGCACCACCACGGCCTCCATCATCATCACTATCGCTGCCCTGTTCTGACTCGACTTCTTCCTCCTCCTCCTCAGACTCACTGTCCCCCTGAAGTTGCAAAGGACCAGGCAAGTGTTAGATTCTAGCATCAACAACACCACATCGTGAATAATGAATATACTGGCACACTGGTATCATTGCGTGAAAGAAAGAAGTACCTGTCCCCAGAAACGGGATGCCATGGTTTCGGCTGCTTCTTTAGCTTCTACAAGACTCAAGATCTGTAAAGAGTAAACCAAGAATGGGCTATAATTACTCAATAAGAAACAGAAGAAATAGTGGAAACTGCATTAGACTGGAGGACCAGCTGACAGAAAAGTAAAATAATTCGAGCACAAATTTGAAGAGCGTATCATAGTGAATCAATCCTTAAAAAATGACTTTACAGAACCAATGACTATGAAACAGAAGATAAAGTTTGGCATCACAAGAGCAGAAAACATGGGCAAAATAGTCGAAGTTCGTATATAACACAACTACACAAGTATGCACTTGTCATTAGATCATATCCAGATACAAGGTTCAGCCCAAATTAGATTGTTCACAAATGAAAAAAAAAAATGATATAATATTTGTTGATACATGATAGGAACTAGAATATAGAGCTCAAGTCTTCCAGATATGCATCAGTTCAACCTATCCTTGTCATCAGTTCAAAATAACGTGACAATAGTACCAGATATGCATCTAGACAATCCTGGTCATGTGCACGGCGTAAATTTGTACCCAGAACATGTGTGACAATATAACCAGATATGTATCTAAACAATCCTGGTCATGCGCATGGTGCAAATTCGCATCTAGAACATTTTGCCCTAACCACCGAATTCGCATCTACAAACATGTGACCCTTCCTACCGAAGCCATCACGAGAAATCGAGATCTTCTAATTGCTGCTACGTAATTTGCAAATTAGGTTTAGGCCGGGGCTCACGACAGGAGGATGCAGACGGGAACAATCACCTGGGAGGGAGGGGCGCCGGTCGCGTAGACGGTTTGTCGAGACACGGCGGCCGGTTGCTTATGCGCCGGGAGGTGGGCGGTGGCGCGGTGGTCGAGAGAGAGAACGATCGAGCGGCGGCGTCCTGAGGGCGAGCGACTGGGACGGGGATGAGGATGCCAAACACAGCTGCCGGATATATATCTAGGGTTACACCGTGGGCTGGGCCGGCTGTGATTGTTTCGTGGGCTAAATACGGCTGGGGGTTGACCCAGCAAGCCCATTACGCGACTTGGGTTTACCCACTTCCATCGCTGCTAGAAAACCTTAACCAAACCAAATTTCACCGTAATACCTATAACAATTATTTATTATTATGAGTAAATTATATGGCCTTGTATCTTAGATCAGGTCACAGACTTCTTCACTGAAAACCCATAATGATTTGCACATTTTAAAATGGGATAAGTGGTAAAAGTATCAAACAAGCACACATGCTACCATTAGTTTAGTGTTTTTTTTCTCAATGATTCGATTTTGGCTTTTTGCAACATAATTTTAATCAATATGTTTGGCATCACTAATTGATGTGTTGTTACTTGAAATAATAACACAACTTAAAGCGTAAGCATAAGGATATCTTTCTCCTCAATTCATTCTAGTTTTGATATTTGGGATAACCAAACTTATTGAATTATGGTAGAACAGGCTTGGCATTACTAACTTTTATATCGCTTAAAATTTTAAAAAGAATGTATTTCTATGATAATCCTAAATACTCTTTTGGTCATGTGTCGGTGTATCTTACTACCATTAGAGACTCCACCAATATCTTTTGTGCACCTCTTGTCTTAAAATATAAGTCATTCTATCTTTCTTGGAGAGTCGAGCATCTTAATTTCTTAAAATTGACCAAAATTATAGAGAAAATTATAAATATTTATGACATTAAATATGTAATACTACTATAAATATAATTATTTGATAATCTAATGATATATAGTTGGTATCATAAATGCGAATATTTTATTATTTAAATTTGGTTAGACTTAAGATGCATCGACTATAAGAAAACTAAAAGGGACTTATAATTTGAGACGGAGATGGGGAAAGTTGAAATGACTTATATTTTGGGACGGATAGAGTATTAAAGTTGGGCAATATAAAACCTTTGTGTAGCATATTCTTACTGATACATGCCGACAAAATCTCACACATGTAGAGTACGAAAACAAAACAAAAAAATCCACCATTTGATTTAATACTGGGCACAATTTTCCATCTATTGAAAATTTGAAACCATAGTGAACGGCGACCTTACATTTAAAACTCCAATTGCAGTCACGTTTAAAACCGTAGTCTCTTTAATAGCTCGCTGTTTTGACTTTATTTGTACTAAAACCCATACTTATATATAATTAAAATCATGGTTTACTTAATTTCGAACAACAGACCTCCTTAACCGATGTGATGATCGGTTTACTAGAAACCACAACTAGCTTAGCAATCGATGCTCTTCCTATCGTGCTCACTTAACGAACTATGAGAATTCTCAACGACAAATGCAGTAATTTAAATGGAACTATACAAACAACTAGTGCCATAAACTTAGATAAACTTAGACGTTCATTTCTTCTTGAATCATTGGTGTAGAAAGCTAATCATTTATCTCTTCAATATTTAATCTTCCTCCTTTGTGAGGTCTCACTGGCCCTCACCGATCTTTTCCTATATGAACACAATTTGTACATGTCTCAACAACTTAGTAAAAATATCTAGTTCAATATCCATTGGATTTATTAGAGTAGCTTCAATGTTGAGTCAAATCGAACCATGAGGCTAGAAATCAGAACACGATACATTATAGGAATTGAACCATGCATGCATGTGAGAATCAAAACCGCATCCTACAGATGCGTCAAACCATAGTGAATAATTGAATTAAAAAAACATTATTGTGAATAAAGTATGCCACCATCTGACACAAAGCCTTTAGGGTGTCATAGAGAAAATATTCAGTTGACGTCCCGTATTGCCATTTCCACAAGTCGAATTCGTGGGCATTTAGACTCCATAACACACTAAAAGTTTTGTACCAGAAACGACGCACTGGAGCTACCCTAGGGTACCATATAGATAACTCACTTACTCACAATCTATTTCCCTTGTTTTGAAGCCACCATGTGTTAGGGAAAATGATATTTGGTAAAACTCATGAGATATGTAACTTTATTACCTTTGGTTTGAAGCCATTCGTTAAACTTATCACATTGCCTTTGCATGTGATTAGTAATTTGCGGATGTTATAGACTTCTAGAATCTGAGCATTCTAAGTAGATTTCTTATATCTTGGCAAAGGGTGCATTATCCCTGAAAAATTGGCACCGTGAGAGAACTAAAAAGCATTGTAACATCTTTTCGTTTATTTGTGGTAAACATTATCCTACCCATAGGGTAACTAGGCTCTAAAGAATCGTCTCGTAATATAAATCTAAATTGTGCAATTAGTTATTTTATTTAACTATATTTCATACTCCGGACATACATCTTTTTGGTGAATTTAATGACTCAATGTGATGAGAATTTTGAAAATTTTAGAGAAAAGTTTGGGAACTAAACATGCCCAAAGAGGCCATAATAAAGTGCAGTAGTAAGTCATCCCGATGAACCACCCAAGTGATTTTAGCTTTAGCGCGACCTCTTCCCCATGATGCGACCCACGGAAGAGGAGGGCATATGAGGGGAGTCCATGCGCCGTAGCTACTTCTCTCTACTCTTGTCGCGCAATAGTTTTCCTTTTAAGTACATTGTGAAGCTCCGCCGTTAGAGTCGGCGATTCTTGTATGTGTGCTTACGCATGCGTTGCGGGCAATTGTTTTTGGCTAAGACGTCGCGTCGTGTAAAAACTCTAGTTTCCCTTAATACAATATGTGCCAATGGCACGCGCACGAAAAAAAAAATTTAGCTTAGCGCCCCGTCGTACATGAACTTATATACTGACCAAGTGAACTTTGCCACTGATTTTACTCATTCATTCTAACAGGAATAGATAACTTAGTTTCTTGTCACTGTTCCTGTCATTCGTTCGAACAGGAAAATCAGACGATATGTTTTTTTTTTGTGTGTGTGTGTGTGGAGTGTTGAGGTCCGCGCATGGATACGGTGCCGAACTGTGTTCCTTGTTTGGTTCGCTGGGCTGGGTTAGCCCAAGAGCTGTCAAGTGGAAGTCGAGCACGCAGCACTGGCGTGAGCCACCGACGGGCTCGAGCCCCAAACGCTCGAGAGTCGAGAGTGGTCGTGGATGGCCATGGGCCATCGCCTTCGGCCCTCTCGCATAGATAGGCCCAGGCAGGCAGACGCCGCTACTGTTGTTGCTCATTCTAAAAAAGAAAAAAACTGTTGCTGGTATCTGCCATGCGTCTATATATGCCTCCACATCGATGAGTTTAAGTCCATCGACCTAACACGAACTACAAATACGTGCAACTAATCTCAATATTGTCCTTCTCAGTTCTAAATCACAGGTCGCTATGTAATGTCAGATCGATGAGGACAAAAAATGGACACGTTCTGACTGTCAACGGGCAAAGTAGGTAAGCCCTTTTGTGATGCCTGATCGGTATATGCCGTAAGATCGACTCGCATTGTACTGGAGACCATCAACAGGCATGCAGTGGGAGGAGCAAGTTGAGAGTCGTCCTACACCTATTAGACAAGGGTGAGGTGAAATGATGTCTGAATAGTGCCTGAAAGTCGTAGTGTGATTCAACTGGTGGGCGGGAGTGGATTCCTGAATCAGCTTGTGCTGGACTGCATCTTTTTGCCTTGTTTTACTCTTACCTGGTTCTCTTCCAGTTGTACTGAATTGGATCGATCAGATTTTTTTTTTCCATAATACTACTAGCTGATACAATAGTGGTCTCTGAAGCTTGAACTTCTTTTCAGAGAACTCGTTGGAAGGGAATACTGTTCAAAAATCAAAATTCAGGGTTTCAATATCTTTACTAACTTTCAACAAAAAAAGGCGGATCTTCCCTGTTCAATGCAGGTTTCTTCTCTTCAGATCTCATTTCCCCAAATCCTAATTGCCTGGAACCTCGATCTCTGCATATGCAGAATCCCTACGGTGGAGAACTGGTGTAGTGGAGGCATTATTGTCGAATTTTCAGGCACCGCATCACGCTCGTCTGGTGGAATCGCCATGCACGATCCATCCACTGCATCCAGCAATCATCGGCTCCCATCCCCATATTCCCCGATCAGACCCGGCATAGCCTGAGGGATCTTCGTTGTGGTCGGTCAGCTCTCGTGCTACTGCTGTTTAAGCTGTCACTCACGCCGCCTAGCAGTAGCAGTGCATCGCGCATGCGTGTTGTTGGTGCCGGTGGTGGTCGAACGAACGTGGCAACTTCGTTCGATCGCTACCCCAAGTGCTGCCTGCAGATGAGATGATCAGATGAGACCCTTTTATCTGGCCTCCACTGCTGCTGCTGCTTTTGCAGTTGCAGTGGGTTTCTCAGTCATCTGATCTCTCTGCCGACTCGATCGTGGCACGACTATGATTCTTGCCACTTTGTGCATTTCAACGCGAATGAAGCTACTGGTACTGTACTGTTTGTCTGTCTCAGAACAAACCTATTCAACTACGAACAGACTGGTGGCGGTAGGCAAGCTGAGATTCTAGTGGCGGTAGGCAAGGTCCAACAGTACGAAGCAGCTTACTACAGGCGCACGGCGTTCCTGGTAAGCGTCGCCGGCTGTACGGATCGGCGCCGAGCGCTTCCGTGACTCCGCCGTGCCAGCAGGTGCAGCCACCGCCCATCGGTGCGTCCGTAGAACGCCGTGGCGAGCCCCAGACCGAGCGCCGGTTGATCTGCGCTGGAACCGCGTGGCGAAGTAAAAACGTCAGCGTGAGCGCACGCATCGATTGCATCTTGGACGGACGCACGCGCACTGTGGTCACGACTCACGACGACGACGACCCACAGCGCGGTGGAAGCTCAGGCCCGCGCGCCGCCGGCCGGCCCCTTGCAAGCCGGCACGGCGTGGCCGCACTACTGCGCTGCCGTGCCGTGGTCCTGGGACTGGGAGCACGGAAACGGCAATGATTTCGGGCACCCCACCGGCCACCGCAGCCAGCAGCATGCAGCGCGAACGAGGTTGGCCGGCTTCCACCCCACGCCGCACATGATGAGCACCTCACCTGTGCGCAGATGCTCCCCGATTCACCGAATGGGCGTCCTGTGCGGTCTGCGGAGAGCCGAGCGGAAGTGGAGCACCTGCTCGAAGGTCAAGCTGCACATCCTTTGTTTCATTTCGGCACGTGATGAATGGCCGAGCGGCAAGGGCGGTGGGGGGCCGGTGGCTGCCCTCCTATCTATCTCAAACCACCTGTTCCCAGTCCAAAGTAATCGTTGGTCTTTATTTCGTGGGAGAAACTTATTAGGCCCTATTTGATTCACGATCGATCTGATAACAATTAGCTGGCTAATAATTTGTTGACACATCATCACATTTCGCGCTTGGGCAAGAAAAACACTTTTCAAGTGTTGGACCAGCCAGGGTCAATGTCAGCTAAGCCGACTCGACTAACTTCTTGAAATTCAAGAAGGAAAAAGTCTACATCACCCTCAACTATGGGTAGTAGACTACATAAACCCCCAACCTATAAAAGCGGTCTATATCACCCCGAACTTTCAAAAACCAGGTCAAATTACCCCATAAAGCGGTTTTGAAAAATCATAGTAAATCACGAAAAAAACCGTAAAATGAAAAATCAAATTGTGTTAGATTTTAAATAAGTAGATCTACACAATGAACATATAATATGGTATCTTTTATTACATTTTTTTTACAGCTATGAGAAAAAAAAACAGAAATTTAAAGGCTGCAAAGACAAAAAAAATGAAGTAAAGCATATGGAGTAATAAGCAGAAAATGAGATAAAGAAAAGCTTCTATAATGGTGTCTTTTGGACTGTTTTTTAACCATTCAGACAGTCAAAACCAAGATCCGAGTTACTTAAGACATCTAACCAAGTCAACTAGAGGTCCGGCTTTTTTGGCCTCCGTATATACTTTCTCATCATAAAGTAAAACAAACCATCGTTTTGAAAGGTAATATGGCCACCCATTCTGCACAAATTCGATTGATTTCCCCTTTATAAAAGGGACAGATCTTCTGCATCCTTCTCTCTCTCTCTCTCTCGGGTACTTGCCTACTCGTTTGATGATTATTCCTAAAAAAGAAGTTACACCTCCAGATCCCAGTCTCGATTGAAAAGACTCATCATGAAGTTTATATAAAAGTAAAGGGAAACAGTTAGAGCATGTCCGCCGATCTGAAGAATGCGCGTACGACACCACGAGACGGCAGAAAGTACAAAGGATTTGCTTGCTTTTTGTGATAATAACCACTTCCCCACCTGTGATTTGTGTCGATCTTGCCCGCTCGACCCATTTCGTTCTGCCCTCCGTCACGTCTCGTCTTTCATTTGCTATTTGTAAAAATTATTGTGACGGATCGCTGCTGGCCGGGCGTCGGGCGATCGAGCTCTCCATCAGGATGCGCTGCCGATACTTGGTAGAGCGCTTAGCTCTGGGCGACACGAACGAGTAGAGAAGGAGAGATTTCCATCATGGCGTCCTTTGGTGCCCACACGATCGATATATATGTGCAATCAAATCACGATCATTTCCAAAAGCAAGGAGCTATATATATTTTTTCGGACAAAATCTAAAACCAGCCCTTCTGCTCACTGTAGTAAAGTCTCTGATCCTGCACTTGGCTTCGTTCCCTTTGCACAAAGCACGATGACGATTACCGGACGAAATAAGCAATCAACAAACAAGAAAAAGATGTTCAAAAAAAAAAAAAAAAACAAACAAGAAAAAGAAACTGTTCCACGGCATGGCCAGCCGCCAAATAGTAGTACGAGTACGACGGGGACGGCACGGCAGCGAGCGAGGACGAATGAACGGAAGCGACGAGAAAGCGCGCGTGGCGGGGCGGGGCGCCGCAGGCGCAGCCGTTTCCTTTCTTTACGGTTCGTCCCATCGCCGTTCTTGGAGTTTTGACTTCCGGAAGCCGGGGCCCGGGGCTCACAGCCTCACACTCACACACTTCACTCGGTCGGCGAGCGACGACCGATCGATCCTCCTCGGCAGACCAGACTAGGTCGGCAGGCGGGACCAGGGCCGTCGCTCTTCTCTTCCCCACTCTCCCCTCCTCGCGGTTGGTCCGTTCGAGGACTACGCGACGTCAAGTGCGTGCGCGGATCAGGAACCGGACGCGAAAGGCCGCGGCCGCCGCCGCCGCCTTGCACACGATGGATCAACGTGTGGGAACAGGCTAGAGCCGCCACGCAAGCGCCCGCGGTTTTCTATAGCTCGGGACAGCGACAAGCTAAGTGACGACGACGACGGTAGAGAAAGGAATATAAAGGCCGTTAGGCGCCTGTGCCGCATATAGTAAGAGCCGGAGCGGCGGAGCACCTCTACGAGCAACAACTTGGCGCGCGGCCACAAAGAAAAAGGAACACGACTGCACGAGGAGGCGATGCTCCTACTCCAGGAGGACCAGGATTGTGCCATTATTATTTTTGGATGAGAGACAGCAGGACGAGCAGGACGAGTAGCCGTAAAGGGAATTAGGGAAATGCATTTGGACGACACTGCCTGCACGTACGCAGCCAAACAGACAGACACAACACAATTGCAATGCATCTAGTCGGATCGGATCGGATCGATGCATGCATATGCATGTACTTGTACGTGTAGCGTAATGCACGTAACGATGACAGACGGGGTAAGCCAAAACAAGGCAAGACAAGACAAAGTCAGGACGGCTTGTAGCAAGAACAAACCAACTAAGGGTTTGGTTTTTCCATAAGTCAGTGACTTATATGTCAAAAAAATTTAAAATAAGTTAATTTTATTTTGCCAAATAGTAGGGAATAAGTCATATGACTTTTAAGTCACTTGTAACCATTTTTCTTCTTTTCACCGCGACTTATTAGTAGTCATTTTTTTTTCTCTTTTTTTCTTGACTTATAAGTTAGAACCAAACGTGCAGGGCTTAATTTATAAGTCGCGGATTTTTAGTCACCGACACCGACTTATGGAAACCAAACGGGACCTAATTAAGCTTGCAGCTATCGCTAACATGTGGGGCCGGCCTTCCCTGCTGCCTGCGGCTAATGAACTTGCATGTACAGACTCCGTACTCTCATTTCAATTCCATATATATATATATATATATATATATATATATATATATATATATATATATCCATCCTTGTTTACGATTCATACCTCCTCATCATGGATGTAAGTTAACTATGTAAGCTGAACAAGTACACTGGTACTATTTCAACTTCAACGGCTTCCACTTGTACTAGTAGGAGGCGAAGGCCCGAAGCGAGCTGCCTGCCGGCACGGAGGCGTCAGTCAGGCCTTGCGACTATGGCCGCGCACTGCATCGCACCGAGAAGTCTTTCTTTTTAACTGGTGAACTGGTCCTGCAGCAGCTTGCCGGCGGAGCAGGTGCAGTTGGCGCGGCCGTCGTTGAGCACCTGGAACGAACGAGAGACCACCATGAGCAACCATCAACATAATTGGACGCCTTTGACATTCGAGTATAACACTGTTTTTGAATACCATCTTATTAATAATTTGGAGCCAATCGAGAGGACGTGTCCATGCCGACAGGAACACGACTCGAATTAATTTTCTTTTTCTGGATCATGTAGATGGATAAGCCTTATCGAAGTTACCCGTGCCGTCAACCACAGGGCGAATCTACATGACGGAAGCATTTCTGATGGCTCAGGGCGACCCGATAACTGAATCGTGCATTCAAGTTCCTCTACTATCAGCGGCGGTTTTGGATGTGGTGGGCATACTCATACCTTGACCTGCTTCTGAAGATCCTTGATGTAGTCCACGGCCAGATCCAGCATGTCGGCAGTGTTGGTTTGCTGCAGTCATCAACAAAAACCAGAAGGCCGTCAGTTTATCTATCTCGCGCTCTGTTGTCTTCTAGTACTAGTATCGACGATCAGGGGTGAAAAGGTTAAAAAAAAGTGACGTTTGACTGTTGTATCGATCTTTCTTGGGGTTTTGTGCTGGGTTTTGTTACCTTTTCCATGTTGGGCACGAGCTCCTGCAGCTTCCGTATCCGCTCGCTGATCTTCGTCCTCCTCACCTGACAGCGACAACAACGGTGAATTCAAGAGTAGCACTAGCAGCCAGGATAGGAATGCAGCTAACTGGCGGCCGAGGCACGAACCCGCTCGGCGATGCTGCGTGGGTGTGTGGCGCACCCGCGCTTGGCGCGGATCTTGCAGGGGACGGCGTCCTGGAACTGCAGGAACTTCTCGATCGCCGCCATCTCCGCCTTGGAGCCGCTGTTGTTGCCGCTGGCGGGCAGGCTGAGCTGCGGCGCCAGCTGCACGTTCTGCGGCGCGGGGCCAGAGTCACGGGGGCGCTTCGCGCCTGACGTCGGCGACGGCGACGGCTCGTCCGTCCAGGCGCCCATCGGGTACCCCGGGATGCCGCCGCCGCTGTAGCCGCGCGGCGCGCCGCTGCCGTTGCTGCCGGCCGCCTCAGGGCTGCTCCTGCCGTCGTCGAGCTCCTCGCTACCCACCTCCGAGATCTGCGACATCACCGACCCCTGCCTGGACGAGAAGCTCAGCTGCCCCTTGAGCCGCGCGTCGCCGACGACGGTGGCGCCGTTCCTGAACCCGCCGCCGGCCATGCCCGCCCGGAGCATGCTGCCGTACCCTGCAAGGTGCAACGGTGCAAGCCGCGTCGGCGGCGCATTAATCTCTCGCTCGTGATGATCAGGTCCCCACTCCGATCCGCAAATGGAAAGCTAGACGCCTAGCGCATGATTGGGATGCGACTACTTCTGGAGAGACCGAGAAAAGGTCGTCGTACAAGACGAGGCAGAGGTAGGCCAAACCCAAGCAGCAGCAATGAATTACCGTTGTTGTCCATGTTCAAGTGGTTGAGGAAGCCGGCGGGGAGCTGCTCTGGCGGATCAGGCTGTTGTTACCACCGTGCTCCGTGCCGCCGGAGCTCACGGTGCGGTACAGCCCCTCCATGGCGGCCATCTGCTGCTGCTGCTGCTGCGACTGGTACATGAACTGCTGCTGCTGCTGGTGCTGCTGCGAGGCGGCCATGGACGCGGCGGCTTCGTCGATGAAGTGAGCGGCCACGGCGGCGGGGCGAGGAGGCTTGCAGTCCCGGGTCTCGGAGTGGTGGTGCCCGGCGAGAAAGCGCGCGAGGACGTTGTCCGCGGCGGCGTGGTCCGGTGGTGGCCCGTGCTGCCCTGCCGCCGCGGGGAAGTCCTGATGATCCCCGCACATCACCTCGCCGAGCAGCGTGCTCGGCGCCGACCTGTACCGCAGCAGTCCCGGGGAGCTCATCTGCTGCTGCTGCGGTGGCGTCCTCGCACCGGCGGCCCTGGTCGGCTGCGGATGCAGGGCTACTGCTGGCAGGTTGAGGTCCTTGGGCACCGCCGCGCCGTACATCACCCAACCCCGCCTCCCCAATTGCAATCAGCCTCGCCTAGTAGCTCCCAACGCTCTAGCTTGTGGTGAAACCGCCGGGCGGTGAATGGTGAAACCGATCGGACGGGAGGGGGGGAGGGAGGAAGGAGGCAGGAGGGAAGGGGGTCGGTGCGTCGCAGTCACAGCGCGCGGTGCGTGCGGGCGTCGGCGACTGTGTAGATAAGAGGAGCTCGCTAGCCTAGCCTAGCCGAGCCGAGCTGTGTTGAGTGTTGACTACTGGGGGTGGCGTGTGGGCGTAGCAGTTTAACATGTGGGGAGTGAGAGCTCGGCGCTATTTATAACGGCGGACGCGGAAGTTACCGGAAGAAATCAAGCGCCCTCGTGGCTGGGGCACTCGTCGACGCGCCAGCGGCGGCGATGCGGGCAGGGATGCTATGGCTACCGCACCGCCGTGCAGGGTGCTATGGCCACCGCCGTGCGGGGGTGTTTGGTTTGATAGTACATATATTGCGACGGTTTTATAAGCTGAATTTTCTAAGCCTAATTTAGTCATTTGACAAAGTGATGCTACAATAAACATGTTCATCTCCCAAAGTACTGACAAAATCTGTAACTTGTCTCTCATGTAACATCCGATGTGATATGAGCTAAACTTTAGTCCTGCATCTAAACATTCCTTTAATTTTGATTTCAGTGATGTGCTTCAATGCTTACTAATTTTGGCTTATTCCAGTCTATTCTTCCTCATAAAATACTATTGAGTCAATCAAAATTAACCAAAAAATCAGATCAGCCCAACAGGGCCGTTCATCTCTACCGAAGATTTTTACCTTGGCACCGAAGCGACCACTGAAATGGTAGCCTGACAATTATGCAGGTAACTGACCAAAATCTATCTCAAAAAAGAAACCTGAGCAAAAAATTTCTGTAGTGTAGCCTGCCCCTGCCTGACAGGAACAGGAGAAGGAGATTGGATTGGGTCTCTACTCTACCCCAAGGCCCAGGGAAAAAAAAAACCTTCCTGCGGCCCGGCCCGTCCCACGTGACCACGTGGAGCCCCCACAGCCAGGAGCTGCCACGGGACCACCGATGGCTACGATGAAAAAAAAAGAAATCGAGAAAAGGGAGAAAAATCTCCGTTCACGAGGCCGTGCACATGAGCGCAAGCGAGGCTGCGCGATCTGCCTGCGTGTCGCACCCCGGCTGCGCCAATCATGTCCCTCTGTTCGCTGACACCTGAAAAAAGATACTCCTCCATGCTGCTGTTGCTGCTAAAAGTTCATCTCGAGATTAACAATAATCACAATAACTAGTACTCGTACTCCCGTGTTGATGCTAAGATCCGTCACGGGAGTGGATGCTCTCGTTTTGGTTAGGGTGAGGATCAGTCGCCCGATGATAGTAGTTCGGTAAGACCGAATCAAGATCAGTTGCTCCATAGTGGGGTAAGATCGAATCATGTAATCTCTTGCAAATCTTTCTCCAACACCTGTTCATCTCTTAATTATTAGACATAAAATCTTTTGTGCTGGATATCCTCTCATGCATGTCACAGATGTTTAATGTTGTAACAAGATTACACATGACTTTTAAAACTTGGACAACCATTACCTTTTATTATATTATTCAGAGTGCAAATATGAATGGTTGTATACGTTCCAAGGCTACTTCCGAATCAACCAGTACTAGTCCACCACTGAGGCACTGACACACACTACCATCGATCATCTTCCTCGATGCCATAACACAAATCAAGCCCGGCCCCCACAGTTTTTGATTCCATCGGAAGGAAGGGATCGATCAGGCGGCGATCGTATTCAATTCGGCGGGCACATGTGAACGCCGTGGCTCCACATCTGCAGTGCACCGGATCCTCCTCGATCACTCCCATGCTTCCCCGGCACCCGTTTCCCTGAACGGGATTCGACGGCACACTATATATTATTCTGTGCTAAGCTTCGGCTTCACTGTTCTACCAACGATCCTTTATCCATGGCATGGAATGGTAGCAGCGAGCGAGCCACGAAAAGGCGGCCACTTTTCGGTGCGCTGATCCAATCCGACAAGAGACAAGAGAACCGAGAGGGCATATTGCAAATCTTCTCTGGAGTTCAGGGCATAAAGCCCTAGAGAAAAGTGTGGGAATAGGGTGTGATGCGGTTGGGTTTTGACACTGGCTGGCTGCTGCCACAGGTGCCATCGGAGTCTCCATCACGAGGTTGACCGCAATATTAGAGATGGTGCACTAAGTGTGTACATATGTTTCATAGGAGACGCACATGTACTGCAATTTTAAGCATAATCGCTATTGGTTATAATGACATTAATTTAAAATAAACAAACAGTCTGCTACGTTCAAACCCATAACATGCACATCGAGGTCGTTTATCTCCTAGATCAAAGATACCCATATGCGGTTATACCACCAAGAAAACTTTGTTGAGATAATTATGAATTTAAGATATCAGTGAGGAAGCGGGCCCTTGATTTTACGGCGTTGGATTCTCGAGGAATAGCATCCTCGGATATGGTTCAAAGCTTTTAATCCGTAGCACATGATTCTTGATGTGCATACTTTCCAGGAAAGATTCATCACACAAGTCCTATACTAGTACTATTCTACTATCTATAACAAAGTAATGCAAGGCATACAAAACTACAATGAATTAAACTAGATTGAGAGGGACACAAAGGGAGATATATGAAAAATTTGCAATTCATCTTTTTAAGTAAAAAATATATGTAAAAATTATGCAAACAAATAATATGACCCTAACCTTGCAATAGTAGTATGACATTTGACTTTGCATAGTCTTTCATGCCCTTTGTCCCCTTTTAAAGCCGCATTTTGACATGGCATGTCATATCAAATTCCTCAAGAATTCTCCTATTATATGCCATCGCGGATTAGTGATGACATATATCGACAGATTTTATGTGGTCAAATCTGTCCGTCGGATTGTTAAAGTGACATTTGTAGCACACATCTTAGAACACAATAAACATAGCAAAAGTCTTATCTTAGTATATTATATGTTTTCTAAAAGCTTGGCCTTCCTGGAATATGGTGTTCCCATTATTCTCACCGGTGGAAATACCAGATATAATAATTCTGATGAGAAGAATCATTTTGGTCGTACTGAACACGAGAATATCTCTGCATTATTATTATCTGGGCAGTCCATTCCTCCAACGCTGATGCTCTTTTATTATATTCCGCTGGGAATTATCCTGTGATATCTTGATGGCAATTGCAAAATTTTGTGTCGCGGAAAGCTGTAACGGAAATCTATACCCCCTCGCTACCTAAAAATTGCGTCATGTTATTCTTCAGTCCATTCCTGAGGGCTTCCACTTAAAAAAATAAAATAAATCCTGGTACCTCCCTTTGCACTGGAGGAGAAGTATCATTACACCACCAAGCAGCTGGTACCATTTTTTTTTAAAAAATAAATCCATCGCCTCCAGATTTAACGATAAACAAATTAGGTAGGTGAAATGACGTACTTTCTCCATTTTTAAATTATAGTTCGTTTGATTTGTTTTGATTTCTAAGTTTTAACCACTCGCCTTATTCAAAAATTTTACATAAAAACAGTCAAATTTAAGTCATTTTTTAAATATCGTTTGTTAATAAAGCAAGCCCTGAACAAAAGAAGATATTTTGCACAAAATTTTGAATAAAACGAGTGGTCAAAGTTGAGGTTAAAAAGTCAAACAAACTACAATTTGAAACGGATTTACTAGAATTCATGTGAAATCACTGCGATCCGAGTCCAGACTGCGGCCGGAGACACCATCACACGACCAAGCACAAACATTCCGTCCGATCTGGACTGAACGCACACGGCGAGTCCGGTTTTATCGGGCCTTTGATTGAATGCACGAGTTGGTGTTGGTGGGCCGGTGGCCGGCCTGGTGGGTGTACGGTGTGCCCATTCGGTCATTCTGATCACCGTACCGTACAGATGCGGCGCACGAAGTGGTGGTGCCCATGCCATGCGACGCGAAGTCCCCGCCGCAGCCCGCCGTCCAGGCGAGCGGGGAGGAATGGCAGCATGGGGCACCGGCGAGATCAGATCCAGAGCCCCCTTGCTCCTCCCCTGGCAAGCAGCGGCATGTGAGCGCGTTAGCAGGATGTCGCTCACAGGCAACGCAGGAACCCTCTGCCTCGGTACGGACCTGGCACTTACTCATGCTGCTGCGGCGGCGATGAGCGGACGGGACGTGGATGGCGTTTTTTTTTCTTCTGCCATGGCTTGCGGCTCCGTTGTCTAGTTTTCTGGCAAGGGTTACGGCTCACCTGATTTGCCGGAACAGCCGGAAGATGCGACGACGGAGCTAGGTTCCCTTGACATTTGACACTTGCACG
Source organism: Hyparrhenia diplandra (assembly GCA_015847255.1). Lineage (NCBI taxonomy): Eukaryota > Viridiplantae > Streptophyta > Magnoliopsida > Poales > Poaceae > Hyparrhenia > Hyparrhenia diplandra. Next base: position 40,410 of record JADLZK010010549.1, read on the forward strand.
GGCAGGTGTCCAGCGCTGTTTTCTGGTCACCGTCTCATGTCCTGCAAAGCTCGTGCGCGCGCGTGTTGGCTAGGAGAAACAGAGACGCAGAGATGGGAATAAGCTCTGGAATCCGGCATCTGAAGCTGTTACGCGAACAGCGGGGCGGAGGCCGCTGGTTTTCACTCGAGCCCAGTCTGGTACTTGGCTCAACATAATGGTAAAATGGTTTCATCTCTACACAGCTTTTGACTCCACTACTCCATCAACGAAATCAAATCAGGACACCCAGTGCACAGGACGACTCCTCGTAACTGTTTAGGAAGTTAGGAACATCTTTAGATCGTGAGAACTGAGCAGGAGCAGATGTCCATTCCGTGGCCAAGTCAAAGGACCAAGCTGAATTATGGCACATCTGTTCTTTGCTACCAAAGCATAAGCAATGTGCACGATCGACTTGCCTGCGTCGCCGTCTGCCAATGGAAGTCACTTATAATACTCAGTAAGATTACACGAGCAAATTGAAATTTCGAAGAACCAACAATATCTTCTACGGCACCACCACCCATGCAAACTGCGATCCATTTTTTAAGCCAAACTCTGATCACATTAGTAGATGCATGTATAAGGGCAATCGCTTACCATTTAGATTCAGAGCTACAAATGTTACAGTCTTGACCTCGGACCACCCTTTCCTGGTATGTGCAGGGCATCATAATGGCCATAACCATGATAAAGAACTTGGATGGGAGCTTCTGTCCCATACTCTTGGCCATATTCAGCAATCGCTATTAAACCACCGGCTTCATTATCATGCATGTAAACGGTGATTGGCATCCTGCAAATGCAATAATTGTATTCTTACTACTTTGGTATATTATGATGAAGGATCACTACAAAGACACCAGCCTACAAATGGAATTCCCAAGTATGTCTTCTCAGATATAGTGAATTAACAACAGATCTTGGTCCATGAGATAACTGAATATCCAGTGTTAACACGCAGGTGTTGCAGATGATATTAAATGAGCACTATAACATTGCAAAGAAGTACAGATGGAACTAACATATCTGACAAATATTTAGCTAAAATAGCAAATAGTATCAAAATATTCGAAGATAGTGGCTAACACTCACTGAAGAACATGTGAAGCCATGAACAACTCTGGCTCACCACCCCAGACATGTGGCTTCCTAATCTGAGATACGTATGTATCAAAGTCCCCCTCAACAAACCTGAAAACAATGCACAGCACAATAAAATATAAGTACAAGAATATGTGAATGAACAAGCAGCATGATTAGAAAAGAGAGAAAATAACCATTCAGTCTCTGCCCGCCTCTTGATAAATTCATCTGCAATCTAATAATGATCATGGTAAATTCATACAAGGGTTTCAATGATGATAGGGCAATCACTACATATCTAGTGTTTATGAACTTTAGTAATCGAAACCATTATGAACCTGATAGCAAATAGTGTACAGGTTACCTTTGTTCTCAGCTCATCAGCTAGCTTTCTTTGATGATCCTCGTTAGGTATGGGCTTCCTTGACCTAATGCAGGCACCATGAGCCACAGAACGGAACAAACATCTTCCATCACCAGGAATGCCTGCAGGTCATTCAGTTCAACTATTGAGTGCCTATTTGATGTTATACTTAAATCATTTGCAAACTGTGCATTTATTTAAATTGAAACTTTCCCATTCTCACCAGTAACAGAATAATCTGTGTAAACCTTTTTTTCCCATGAGATAAATTTGTTGATGACTTGTCAGGTTCAGTGCTATCTATGTTGTTGTTCACAGGACCCTCAGCACTCGCCAGCCCAGACACTGCAAAACCTAGTCCAGAGGCTACACATCCTATTCTTTGTGGCATACTTCCCAAACTCCAGCTTCCACTAGAAACCTTTTTTGGTGGGATTGTATATCAGACTTTACATTCAGGATATGGCTTCTTGCTGATAGTCTGCACTGCAACTGTTGTCCTGAACTGACAAAACAGGGCCGCGTTTCAGTAGTTGAGATGACTTCACGTTCTTCTTAACAGAAAAATCAACTGAACCTATCCTTGCATGATGCCTCACTGCCTGTGAGCAAGAAGTACTCCATAAATCTACTCTTTGAGTAAAACTTCCTTGTAGCTGATTAGATGGAGAATACATGTTGCACGAAGTAAAGCTCCGCCAGCAAATATTAGGCATATTGATATGCATTAGATTCAGGTATATCAGGTGTCAACTGAAAAGTATATACATGAAATTATAATTAATAATCAGTGGGTGACATAAGATTAATTGGCCAAATAAAATAAGATGCCACATAGAAGTGGAAATATAATAACCCTGAAGTTTTGTGACACACTTGTGTAAATAGTAGCGACAATCAGAAAAAAAGAGAGAAGGTTAAACTACATTCCAATGAAGCTAGGTAAGGTAATAAATAAAAAAAGGCAATAGACACAGAAAGCTTCAATGATTAAAAGTTTGTCCACACTAAACCTTGAAAATTGACCACTTTACTTTTGACAAAAAAGAAGAAGATAGAAATGGCCTGTTACACCCTTGACCCTTCCATATAGGATTCACCTTTGCTACATTTATGAACTTATTATTAGGATACAAAATATGCTAAACAGCAACCCAAATCCCAGATATATGAAACATAGACAGCAACCTACATCCAGGTGACTCACTACTAATTAGAATTCGTGCATATTAAGCCACTAAACAAGACTTGGCATCACGGGTGGACCCAGTAAAAGACTACGCCCGATAAATTTTACAAAAGAACGAAATTAGGAGCCATATTTATACACTTGCAACTAGATTAGATCCGATTAGAAATAGCAAAAATAGCTTTTAGGTTAGGCTTGGGGGTGCTCAGTTTTGCACAGCAGGCAGGGAATAGAGGGGGCGGGCGTACCTGGTGGGTGCTCGTTGCCGGAGAAGGGGCTGAGCCTGGCGAAGACAGGGCGGCGGCCGTAGCCGAGTCGCCGAGAGAGAGAGAGAGAGTGGGAGACCGCGGGTAAACCGTAAACGGCGGCAAGGAGGGTGAGCGAGCGAGCGACCCGCAAGGCCGCAACGGCCTTTCTCCTCGATAACGGGCCGTTCTTTTTTTTTTTCCAAAAGCAGGTAATTCGTGTAATTTTTTTAAATTAGTACAACGCATTGCAAACTTAACCGCGCTTGAGCTCACCACTTAAAACATAATAAAATATATCGTCGGTTATAGAATGAATCCAAGATGATCAGTTCGCTTTTCTCTTTTACAGTATACATTATTCTTATTGATTGTTATTTTTTATTATTTTTTGAGGATTTAAGGAAGATTTACATTTGTTCTTTTTAAAACACTGGCCACTAGCGTAAATTGGTCTTAATTAGTGGCATCATATTACCTCCATTCTAAATTATAAAACTTTTTGTTTTTTTAGATACGTTTTTTTTACTCTACTATAGACATAGACATAGTGTAAATGTATTTAGAAAAGTTAAAAACGTCTTGATGTAGTGTATTATGACATTTTTTAATTTATGTTTACGGTTGCTTCAGACATTTTTTGCAAGTGCCGTGCGATATCAATACACTATTATTATCCAGTTCCCATGCTCCCTATTTTTTTATACACAATCGCCTCTCAAAGATTCTCGCTGGCCAGTTGGAGCCTTGCAGGAGAACAGCCGCGATGGCTTCTCCGCCGCTTCAGCTCGCCGCCGCGGGCTTGCTGCTGCTGCTGCTAGTAGTGGTCCCCGGCGGGCGGTCCAGCCGCGTTTTTCGGTGGCCGACTACGGTGCGGCAGGCGATGGGTCCCGCTACGACACCGCGGCGATCCAGGCCGCTGTCGACGCCTGCGCGGCGGCGGGCGGGGGCCGCGTCCTTCTCCCGGCGCCGGGTAACTACCTGACGGCGACCGTCCACCTCCGCTCGCGGGTGGTGCTAGAGGTGCCCCCGGCGCGCGGCTTCTGGGCGGGACCAGGCAGGCGGACTACCCGCCCGAGTCGCGCCGGTGGTACCTTGTGCTGGCCGAGAACACCACGGGCGCCGGCGTCACGGGGGCGGCGAGATCAACGGCCAGGGCGGGGCGTTCGTGGTCACGCCCAGCGAGGTGAAGAACGTCATGGTGAGCTGGAACGCCACCGGCGACTGCCTGGGCGATGAGTGCCGGCCGCGGCTCGTCGGCTTTATTGACTCCAAGGATGTTAGGATCCACGATATCACACTCAACCAGCCCGCCTACTGGTGGTAAGCATTTCTTGTTCGCTCAACTTCATCGAGCAATTCAGGAATCAACACTGATGGCTGCTATTTACACAGCTAAACCCGTAATTGTGATCATGAGCAAACAAACCCCTGATTATTCCATTCCAAAGATGCTATAATCAACAAGTTTTTGCTCTCTGCCCTTGTTGTTCTTGTGGTTGATAACTTGTCCTCATATCTTTTCCTACTTATTAGGACATAGATGAACAGAAGTAGACAGTGTTTATTTGTCAGTGTACTTTGGCAAAATTAATAGGCTCTACACTTGCATTGCTCGCAGTCTTCACCTTGTCAGATGTGACAACACAGTCATCCACAATGTGTCCATATTTGGAGATGCTAACAGTCCCAACAATGATGGCATTGACATTGAGGATTCTAACAACACTGTCATAACTGATTGCCACATAGACACCGGAGATGATGCTATATGCCCAAAGTCGACAACTGGACCAGTTTACAACTTGACAGCAACAAACTGTTGGATTCGGACTAAATCTTGTGCTATCAAGTTTGGAAGTGCAAGCTACTTTGACTTCAAAAGGCTGGTTTTTGACAACATTACAATAGTTGATTCACATCGAGGGCTTGGGATGCAGATCCGGGATGGAGGTGCTAAGAAACAACCTACGATTGTCAGTAAAGCAAACATCTTACTGAATGTGAATGACACACTGACACTTTTAACTTTTGCAGGGAATGTGAGTGACGTGGTGTTTTCAAACATTAAAATGAGCACCAGGTACTACCATCCTTTATGGTGGGGAAGAGCTGAACCAATCTACATCACAACTTGCCCAAGACACCCAGATTCAAAAGAAGGCACCATTTCAGACATAAGTTTCATCAACATCTCATCGGTATCAGAAAATGGAGTTTTTCTGGCTGGATCAAAGCATGGGCTGCTCCGCAACCTGAAATTCAAGAACATAGACCTTACCTACAAGCGGTGGACAAACTACACAGGGGGACTCTATGATTACAGGCCTGGGTGCCAGAAGATGGTGAAGCACAAGACTGGTGGCATGATGCTGGAGCATATCTCCGGCCTGGAGATTGACAACGTGAGGATGAGATGGGCAAGAGGAAGCCTGAAGGGCTGGAATGTTAACCCTATCCTCTTCCGGCCATCAACCATCGACAAGCTGTCTTTCCATGACTGGCAGTCAGTGGATGTTCAGTAAATTTAAGTGGCACAGTCGTAATACGTGTGCATGTATCTGAATAAAGGGGCGATTCTTTTTGTGAAATACTGAAATGTGTTAATAAGCAACCGCAACAGCATTTAAGCTTCTGCAAATGGGGACTGGTGTGGTTTGCTATAACTACTTAAATGGATTCATTAATGTTCTTTTTGACATGCAACGAAATGATTCAGCTTGAGTTGCTTTGTGATTTTGTAATGGGTCTGCAACAACAGTGTACCTGATATTTCTATAATTGTCCAATATTGTCTTAATTCAAATGTTTGATTAATCCGATTCTAAGGATCATGCTTTTTTGTGGTGTGAGGAAAGGAATTCTTCACCTGGTTCCATATTAAAAGTGTTAAGTGAACTTGGGATTAGAATATGGACAAGTTCTGTGGCTTATTCCTGTTTGCTATTTTTAACCATTTCATTATATAGGCCAGAGGTTCATTATATCCTAGTTGGCTGTGTTATTGAGGTGAGTAAAATGTAAATTAATGCTCTGTATCACTAACTGGACCTGCTCACTATTGTGATTCAATTTATAATTGCATCAATGGCATTGCTGTAAGCTATATAGTTCAAAGAGCCTAAGATTGGTAATTGTTGAATGTAGTAAAAAGAATGCATATCTTAAGACTTTAGTATCTGAACTTTTTTGCACTTGTTTTTTGATAATTCAGTGACTCTGATGTAGGCATGTAGTGACTCATGGTATTTGCTATCAGATAGTGTGTCCACTTGTCAATCAGTGGCCTAGGAAGACCTGGTTATGTCACTCATTAAGAATCCTATACATTTTACATTATTGTCATACCAGTTTAGTGTCCATGTGTAACCCATTTCAGACCAATGTATACTACGTTGATCTTTATTTCTCTAGGTTGCTCGGCAGGACTCTGGAGGTTGGAGATAAGTTTTAGACATGATGCAGTTCTGATGGTTTCTTCTATGAAATTCCCTGATGGAATTCAGGTACATTTTTCTGCAGCACTGCCTTGTAACACCTGTAAGCCAAAATTCCACAGCATAGCACATAGCTAAGCACTACATGAATGTAACTCATTGCCACATTAGTATAATACTCACTCCGTCCAACTAAAAACATGCAACTATGAGTTGTGTGCCAGAAAAAAAGTAGTTCACGCGTTTGACCAAGTTTCTAGTAAATTGTATTCATTTTTATCATCCAAATTAAGTTATTATAAAAATACATTTCATAATGAATCTAGTGACATTTATTTGAAATTATAAATATCGATACTTTTTATCTATAATTGATCAAAATTAAAATACTAAAACGTGACACTGTGCTAGAATGGCATGTTTTCTTAAAGTTTGACCATGAAGTCTCTCCATTTATATTGAACACATTAGACACCAAGAATTCACTTGTTTGGTTCTGGAAATTATGCACCACACTTGCCTTCATAGAGTGTAAGTGTAACTGGTGTATTACAAAATAATAAGTTTTATCAATGCACCATGTCAAAGAGAGTAATAATTGCTAACAATATTTTTTTACGAATTTCACTGGTGATTCTTCTCCAATACCAGTTATTATATTTTCACACCATCTTTCTGAGAAGAACTGCTGTTGTTGAACTTAACTTGTGGAGTAATTTTTTGAGGAAAATGATGTTATCTGTGTAAGTATTAAACTTGCTTTTTTTTTTTTTTATTTGAAGACATCAGAACCAATACTTTGTTTTGGTGCTGGAATAGAAACCCTGTTAATGATCTGCTTAGTGGTCTGTTGTGGTGTACTGGTGGGATATTCATGGGAGGAAAACAGCTAAAAAAAAATAGTTGTGTGAGGTGCACGGACGTGGCCCTGGCCCCTTTCAACGTGGTTTCGATGCCGTGGCCTGCGGAGAGTATAGGGAAATAAGACCAATCTGTTACTAGATTTTCCAGGTACATTCGCCCTGTATAAATAGCTGACACTTGGTTTTCTCGTCTCTCAAGTACAGAGAGGTCAACTAATTTCTTTAACCAAACTAACTCAAACACCTAGTTGATCCCCTGAAACAAGCTAATCTTTAACCAACTCTACTAAAAGACTGCAATGGCGGCACATTTACCCTGATTTGCACCAGAAGATGGGTCCCTGACTTCTTTGCGCCTGGAGTACTGGTGGCCCCATATAACAGATCTGAAAACTTTTTCAGTATTATGGACTTATGGTATACTGGTATATCTGTCATGTTGGTAACAACAATCCAACAAACATATGCTGTAACTGTGCTTTGCTTCAATCATCATGGTTGCCTGTCAGGCAAATAACTTGGGCATGTTTCTTTCAAGCCCTTGTTCTTCATTCAAAGGACTAACTAGTCCTTATGTAACTTGTATTTTTATTGAATTTGAGGAATGAAATCATTCTTACTGCTACCCTGCAGATATTACTAACTCAGTGGATTTTCATAGCAGAGCTACTGAAATAGCCTTTACACTGTTGCATCTCTATCACACATGATTGCATGTCACCTGGTAGGATTGCCTTTTCCCTGTCACTTATGAGCTCATTTCTGCTATATATTGTGATGAACCAACAATGAACCTTTAGACAAGGTTGCTGTATGAATTAAAAGGTAATTGTCGATTCATACTGCAACCTTGTGCTATTCAGGACAATTTCTGGACCGGCGAGGTCCTCAGAAAGAATAATGGGATAGACTGGCTGAAACCATCTCCCACAATAATCTTAGGATGAGATATTAGGAGACTGTTGGAAATGCAGAAATATGTGAATAATACTTGATTTTTGAGTATTTACTGCGGCTACATTGTACACACTTGACAGAGATGTTAATATTGAAGATACACACATTTTTTTCTCCACCCTGGTGTCTCGCAGATCTGAAGACACATGTTTTTTGTTGACTCAAGGTTTCTTTTCATTTGTAATTTTTTCACATGTTTTGGCTGGCATGTACATGTAAGGTGCTTGAGCACTGGATTCATGGCTTCTGTCAAGTTCTGGTGAGGTCCAGATGTTCAGAGAATTCATCCTGTTTTGATGTGAATAAAAAAAACAAACAAAGTATGAAAGCAGCTGCAATGTGTTTGATGATAAAGCCCCGAACCTGAAGAATGACTTCTGCTCAAGTGGTTAAACACTTTTGTGCAATAGGTGCTTCCAAACACAGTAAGTTTTTATTTGTATATGTTGTGTAGAAAGACTATGAACGAACGCATATGCGATTTTGAAAAGAAAATTCAAAGCAAAAGAAAGAGAAAAGCGAAAGAAGGAATTTCATTTTTTGAAGGAAAAAAGGGAAATGTTGTTCTTTTGAGAGAGAAGAGACGACCCTCACTTCTGTAGACAAGATCCAATGCAAACCGTAACGACCCGTTCTAGCCCATAGATAATAGCAGCTTCTGCTAAGCCCAGCTCACACTTTCAACCCAAGCCCAGCCCATTTACAGCACCAAGTGGCTCCTGCAAGCAGGACGCTTGACGCCGGCCAGCCCGCAGCCAGTCTCCACAGCGCAACCTCGACGAGCACCCAAATCGACGACTTCTCCCCCCTCTCCGATCTCGACGCGCACCGGTGCGGGCGATGTCGTCGGCGGTTAGTGGGATGCTGCGGGCACGGCTGCGCGGGGTGGCGCGCGTCCGCGGGGGCGGCGGCGAGGGGGGCCGGGCGGTGGACGACCCCGGGGCACGAGGAGCGCCCCAAGGGGTACCTCTTCAACCGGCCGCCGCCGCCGCCGGGGAATCTCGCAAGTGGGAGGACTGGGAGCTGCCCTGCTACGTCACCTCCTTCCTCACCGTCGTCATCCTCGGCGTCGGCCTCAACGCCAAGCCCGACCTCACCATCGAGACCTGGGCGCACCAGAAGGCGCTCGAGCGCCTCCAGCAACAGGAGCTCGCCGCCGCCGACGCCCAGGCCGAGTGATCCGCTCGTCTCAGGTCCTCTCGAACTCTGCTGCCTCTGATTTGGTTCCAATAAGATGGTCCCGATGTGCGGTCCTGAATTTTCTGGTATTGATGGAATACGGGCTGAACACTATGATGCTGTTTTTTCTGTTTCATTTTGGAATTTACCCGATGATGATGGCGAATGCCCTAAATATTTTGAAATGTTTCACTGTTGTATTATCATCTTATCCTTCGGTTGTACTATTACATGACCCCAATTTAGGATTTATTTGTTTCTCACTTCCGCAGATAGCTCTGTTGTGAAATGCTTCTTATATTGTTTGAGGGCCTCAGGAATTTGCCGCATTTCTCAATAGGCATATTACATAGATAAGTCAGGAGCACTGCTATGTATCTGACTTATGCATGAGTATGACCAGGCCTAATCAACCAATCAGAGAGCTCGTTTCCATCCATTTGGGATACACAGCACACGTGTTCTATAGTTGCACACAGGCATAGGTCGGATGGCCATCGCCATACATATATCCAGTCTAATAAATTAGTTTTAAAGTGGTAGATGGTAATGCATACTGTGTTGATTAAGTAATGTGTAAATTTGGTGGGCTATAGGTAATAGTTGTATGTAAGATGCAGAACAATATTTAGGAGACTACATAAGCTGCAGACTGCAGAGGCTTAGCTTCTATCGTACCCTAACCTGTTATCTCATTTAATGAAAAGGTAGATTGAAATTGTCACCTCGAGCCGAATGGAATGTTGCCTTAATGTTGTTGCAATGAATCCTGTGAATCTTTGATCATAGTTTAGACTCAAATAATTATGTTGTGCAATTGAATTGTTGATGCTTTGAGTATCTACTGATCTACATTGAATATGATGTTCTTGGTGAAAATGTTCATGGATTGTTTGGTTATCTTAAAATAAGATAATGCTTTAACTTTTAAGTACAGCAGAAGTTCAGGAGGGTGGGCAAACCCGTGCTTGCCCATACCCTAATCTGAACACAAATTTCCCATTTTCACCCTTATCCAGTTTGTCCATACCCAAATGCCCTTATTTAATCAGGATTCAGATAAATTTAACAGGAAATGGGTGGGGAAGATGATACAACAAGAAAAGCCAGGTTAACTATGAAGTTTGATTTTTTCTGATAAAAGAATTAGAGACAAAGTCACAAAGCAGAAATGACTGATTAACGACATATCACAATATTACGGCATAGCAAGAACAAAGGCACTAATTAAGGATCGGAAGGATCACACCCTCGTTCCATTATTGTTCGTAGTCTTGTTTCAACTCGCCTACCTTCATACATGTGGCATATCGCATATGCTGATGTTTAAAAATTTTCAGTAGAAGACGACAATCAAAAGCTACTGTGTAAATTGTGCGCACCCATTTCATGGGACCAATTGATAATCTTGGAAAGGCCAACTGCAATCAACCCAATTGTAGATACATGCAGTCAGCAGAACCAGTTTGGGTGTGTGTATGTGTCTGTTGGGGGTGGGGTTGCCCTAAACATTTTAAATATGTTTTGCAGCAATCCTCTTCACCCTTTGGTTGTAATTGTACTACATGACAACGGTTAGGAACTTAGGATTTTCTTCTGTCTATTTTGCTAATAACTCTGTTGTGAAAAATTTTATGGTCTATGAGAGTCAGAGCCTCGGGCGTCTCTCAGTAAGTATGTTACATGGAGATGTTGGTTTCAAAGCATCAGAAGCAGACAGCCCATAATGTCATAATGCGTAAATGTGCTGGGTTGTTGTGGGTAAAATCATATAGAAGATGTAGGATAATATTGGATTGCTATTAGGTGTAACTATTAGCTTCTATGGTAGCTGAGCATGTTTTATCATTTAATAGAAAGGGATATGAAGCCAAGTCAATGTAAAGCAAGTGGAATGCTGCTTCATTAGTGTCGCTATGAATCTTGATGGTTTATGGTAAAACTGATCATGGATTTTTTAAAACATCTTAAAAATAAGATAATATTTTGACTTTTAAGTCGTGAAAAGGATCCAATGTGCATGGACTAATGGTGGAACTTTACTTTCAGTCATAAGTATTTTCAAGGCTTTTGGGGTCAGTTGCTCTACACAAAACTTGGTAAGCTTTTTTCAGGCATGCTTACTAGTCATATGTTTTGGAGGCTCATTTTTTTATTTCTCCAAAATTTGTTGTGGCTGTGCTTTGTCATCTTACCATCTCTATACACAAGCAATTCTAGACATGAATACTGGGAATCAGTGTTTCTAAATAGTCAAATTGCTGTCTATGTTTCATATACCAAAAAATCATGTGTGTTTGAGGGAAAATATATACCAACCATGCTAGAACTTAGTTTGAGTGATTACTATGGATAAGCTAGCATTGATGGTTGCAAAATTTACCATTTTGTGCCTAATGATGGATAGCGACTTAGCAGCCACCTGGTGACTAGTGAATGCTTATGCAGTTTAAGCGTGTTGATAGGCAGAGAAGTTGAGCAATCTTGAACTTGAACACCTCTGGGTTCATGTACCTTGATCATCAAATGATTCTACTACAAGGGACATAGAGAAGTTGAGCTGCTGTTTCTCTTTCTCAGTTATCAAGATCCTTTGTTGATATTGCTTATTGTCTAATGTAGTAATGTTGGAGCTTTTAGTCATATGTTTGAGTGGTTCTTTTAGCTTAATTGTGTCTGCTCACTCTCTGCATAGCTTAGGTTTTGTGTGTGGTTCTGTGAAGTTTAGTTGTACATGTGGGGACAGACTATCCCTTGGAGAATGAACTGATTTCCCTGTCAATGCGAAGATTTGAGTCTAGTACTCTTTCCTTGTCTATTAAAGCATGTTCTAAGAGTTTTTGAATTACGGCTCTGGGGATAAAGGTATTATATTGTTTGATCATTTGATTTGGCTGAAGTTTAGTATTATCAAACAGATAGTGATAACTGAATCCAGTACTAGTAATCAGTAGCACTGCTAGAGGTAAAATCATGCAGTTTGAAGTTTCCTAGCCTGTTTTGGATAGGTATTTTCTGTGAAATTTATTACTGTTTTATGTACAAACTTAGCTTGAAGCTTCAACTAATGTCATGCTTGTGGAGCATATAAGTTCATCTTCTATATACATGTGCTTGTACTGCAGTCCTAGGAACTAAACCTACCTTAGTTGGTTGAGGACTTAACATCTGGACCATCTAAGTACCTATCGAGGCAAATTTGGGTGTCTGTTTTTAACTAAAACGGCACTTTAGTTCTTCCTAGGTTGGGGTTTTTCTTTCAGTCCTATAATCGCCTGGGTCAGTTTTTTTTTTTTTTTTTGGGGGTGTGTGTGTGTGTGTGTGTGTGGGGGGTGTCAATTGAATTTGAATCAAGTTTAATAACTTTACAAAGCAAGGTGCATATTGATAGTTAAGGCCTAGATGCCGCGTTCTGTACAAAGAGATGAGATATACACTTCTTTTGGAAAAAAAATGAGGCATTGCTTGTTGACTGTGTGGCCCAAACGTACAGTCATTTATCCCAAGTATCGGCGGTTTGTGGTTTGTGGTCGTTGTCGTGATGTTGTCCTCGTGAGCAGTGTTTAGATTATCACCTTCATCATGAGTTTTCTGCAGCAACACGCACCGCACATGCTGCCTTGGACAAACGCTAGGTGCTTAGCTGGCTAGAAAGAAAAAAACTGCCTACTTATGCAGACACGCCGTGTGGTAGAGTAATGATGCTTGCCTGTCATGTTTGGTCTCTAATTTCCAGTTCTGCTAAACTTGCCTTCACAGGCTTGGCTTTCAAATCAATCTTTCATTGAAATTCTCAGTAACTCATTTACATGCCAAGTTGCCAACCGAAACGCATGCTCTGAGAGTTATTCTGAACAGTCCCCCTGGTTATGTATTTCTGTTGCTAACTGTAAGCATGATCTTTTGTGGAGCGTGGATTCTGTTTGTAGATAGGCATCATCACTGCTGGAGATTGTTCATCACTAGCTGCGTTTTTTTTTCTTTTACCTAATCAGATGCATCTAAGTACGAGGGGTTTTTTTTTTTTTTTTTGGTAGGATGTATATTCTACTCCATACTACTACAGATTCATCAACATTTAAAATGGCAATTTTACCTCCATTTTTGTAATCGTTGTGTTTGAACTACCATGCTCTGCACAGAAAGCATATTCTCAACCCAATTAGATTTATAAACAACCTTTTCTCTTTATGATTTAAGAGCATTAAACTTTGGTTTTTTACTATCTCCTTTGTAGAATTGTAGAGTACTCACAGTCACAGCTTGTTCATCACACTTCCATGTACTGTCGGTCTTTTTGGTGGAACTGTATGGTAGTGTAACCTGCAGAGTACATATGATCGCATTTGCGTAGACCCAAAGCTAGAGCGTGTCTTTCCGGCACTTTTGACCAGGGCTTCCATTCCCTGTGCCTGGCTTCACTGATGCAAAGCCGGCCTGTAAGTAATCTTCGTGCAAAAGCGCTCCTCGCTTTCTTCTCCGGCATCTACATCTCATCTGATGTGGCTCTAAACGAAATATGCTTCCGTTGCCGGTTGCCGTTGCCGTAGCTTTGCTGTTACGGAGTACTCGTACAGTATGATTGCTGTGGGTGATATCTTCTGCATGCAGTTTTACACAGGTAGGCAGGCAGCGTTGCAGGGCATGGGGCCGTAGCCATGGGTCATCACAATCACACCATGCCTTGGCTCTTTCGCTGCGGTTGTGGCCTGTCATGCCGCGTAAAATTTTGTGTGGTGTGGTTAGGGTTAAGGGCCAACGAGCAGCAAAGCTGTTAAATGCATGCTAATGCTAGCCAACCACCTCCTCTTATCTGGCATAGACTATTCCCTTTCCATGGCTTGTCATACCCTACCGGAACCAAGGCACTAGTAGGACCAGCGAAAGAGTCGGCGGGTCTGTGTTTGATCTCTCTCCATTTCTTTGTGGACAAGTTCAGAGTTTAGACACAATGTTTGGAAACAGTAATATTCGCCTGGTTTTTATAAGCATGGTACAATATTTTTCTCTCACAAAAATCAGCATAAGGCCTAAAAATCATCTAGGCCGACTGATTTCGACTAATTCAATGGTATTTTATGAAACGGAATAAATTGAAACTAGAACAAGCGAACGTCAGTATTCAATAGTATTTTTCAAACAAAAAAAAAGGCCTTAATAGTCTGGCATGAGCCGAAATACAGATACTTACCATGAAATTTCTCCAAAACATACCCCGGAGACACGGTGGTTGAATTATTGGTGTCATTTGCTGGATGAGGCAGCACGGTAGCCGGTGTCGGTAGCTATTGAGAGTTCGGAGTCGCCGATTCGCCATCTGTGCACGTCATCAATTCGTCATGTCCTTACGACGAGATGAGATTCTCTTGTTCTCGTACCGGAAGCTCGTGCACCACAGCTCGTTCACCCTTTCTTTGCACAGCAGCGCGATCACTCTAGCAAACCTCTCTCTATCTCTGTACCAAGAACATTCCATTTCCACTGTCCATTTGCCTGGTCGCGCGCAACCTTGCAGTTCAGTTCTCCCCTTCTGTCTCAATGGCATGTGGGCCCAAGGCAGAGATCCCGGCTGGCAGGGCCTTGGTGGATTTTACTCGTGCGTAACATCTACTACATGTTTTTTTTTTTTTTTTTTTTGAAGCTTACAGCTACTACATGTTTGTTACATGCTTACAGCTCCATATATTTCTAAATCTTAAGACGTTTTTTTTTCTAGAAAAAAAAAGGCAATTTACAAGAGGTTAAGGACTTATTTAAGATAGTAGTACATGTGCAGCTAACTGTCCGTGCGATGCGTCCATGTGCTAGAAGCCGAAGGTGGCGCTCCGTACGCGTCCAGCCGGTTGGGTCTCTCGCTCACGATGGGATGTACGGGTCTCAATTATACCGTGCTAATTTCCAAAAACAACATGAACGTAGGGCTGAAAAGGCTGAAGGCACATGATTACACTGTGGCATTTAGCGCATGAATGTGTTTAAGAATTTCCCTCAGAATGTTAGTATCTGATTGAGAAGTTGGATCTAGATAGCCTTGGAGGAGGATTATCATATATGTTAGCACAATGATGAATTGAGAAGTCTCATATATGCATCTAACTTAATTAATAGGACCGCATCGGATTCCAGTGCGACAGACAATAAATAAATTATATGTTAGCACAATGATTTGAGAAGTCTCACTTATTATGAACCGTTAGTCAATCTACATTTTGGTGGTTGGTGGATAACCCGTATGATCATGCCAATATAGAATGGTACAAAATAAAAGGTGCCACATGGATGATGACAAATATACAAACCCAGGAAAAGTATCCATGACAAATATACAAACCCAGATAAGATAATAATAACATGGAGGTAATAACTGCTATTATTATATTTTTCATGTTTGTTAGGTTAGAGCTACTACTGGCTTATGGATCCGTTTGGTTCAATCTATTGGTTGTGAGCTATTGCGAGCAGTGCCCTGTCAAAAGGTGTAAGTTGTTTGGTTAGAATTATAAAACATACATCGTCTCTTTATCTCCCTTCAAGCAGCTATAAAATGCCTTCCTATTTTAACCTATTTGGAAAAAGCTGAAAGAGGCGACCATTGAGCCGGTCCTTTCTGCAAAGTAATCTCTTAGAGAATCAACGCGCGAGGCATCTTTTTATCCTAGTGCATGTTGGATCACCGGACTAAATTTTAGTAAGCACGGTGGTGGACAAGATGTTAAATATGAACTAACTAAAATTTCCTTTTTCTTTTTAGATAAAGGAAATTATATTCCGCTTTCGGCCATCCGAGAATGCATCAGTCAACAAAATTACAATCGAAAAACAGTGTTACGGGTAAGACAAAAGTCACCCGAAAAACAACGATCACTTTAAAAATAAAACAACTAAAACTCATCCACCATTGGAGACTCGGATCCCGTAACACAGCACCAAAGATAAGGCCCCATAAGCGTGTGCGATGAGTCACCTTGATGCCGGCCGGCCCGACATCCAAGGGATCTTCCATCGGCCCGACGTCTCCAACGAGAAAATGCCATCAAAAGACGCCATCGCCGCCACCCAACGGGTGTAGGTTTTCACCGTAGAGATCCACTTGCAAAAGACGACGCCTCGGCCGAGGAAAGTGGCGCCCTCGGGCCACCGCCCGTCGTAATAGTGAGCGACCAATGCCATGTCCTTCGGGACCACGCCCGATATGCCAACCGCCGGCGGCGTGCACCATCGCAAAAATACGATCAAAAAAACGAATGCCGACGTCCCACGCCATCCTCGCCGTCCCTTTCCACGACTCCCTCCACCTTGACGAGCGGTGTGGAAGCCACCATGGTCGGCCACCGGTTCATCGATGTGGCCGACCCAATTGCTTCACCGTCACCGTCCGAGAACACCGCCACCATGGTTGACGTCGCGACGCCCATCGTCCCGGGGTCGCCGGATCGCCGCATCGGGTTCTCCAACGCCAGGGATATGGGCGGTCGGATCTAGCGCCACCATGGGGTCGAACCAATCTTCGCCTGGCTCGCCCAAAGCCCGCGCTCCACGCCACCGCCGCGTGTCGTCCGCATCGCCCTAATCGTCGAGCCTCGAGGCCCGGATCCGGACGGGGCGTCACGGGCCGGAGCAGCCCGCCCACGGCCCGCGCCGGAACCACCGAGGACACCAGATCAGGCCGAAAAGGCTCGATCCGCCCCGGGCGCCCGAGGTCGTGAGCCGGCCGCCGCCGGCGCTCTCCCGACACCACGTTCCTCTCCTCCACGCATCCGGTGAAGAGGAGACGCCGCTGGAGCACGCACCGCGCGGATCCCACCACCGGCGAGGGGAAGAGGCCGCCGACCGCCATGGAATCGGACCCCGCCACCGGAATCCGCGGGTGGCGGACGTTCCTCGACCGCTTCCCCGGGTGAGTTCGAGAGGGAAAAGGCCCCGCCGCCACCTTCCTCGCGCACGCACGGGCTTCCGGCAGTCTGCTCCGGCGGGCGGCGAGGTGATTGGAAGGGGGGGAGGAAGGGTGGAGGAGGCGGCGGGGCTTGGTTGCCGCCCCGAGCCGCCCCAGAAGGACGATGCGGGGGCAACTTGCGATATGTTGATCCTAAGAACTAAAATTTCCTTTTCTAATGTTATAATCATCAATTTGCCTTTAATTAATAGTTTTGTTCTATCATAATTAATTTATATTTAGAGGTTCTATATGACATACTGTACTCTAAAAAAAAACATGGACAAAAGGGTCGGGCCAAATCCCCTGGAATGTTTCAGGCAGCTCTACATACGGCACTTGTCCACAACCAAATACATGCAGACATGCTACATCTAACAAGTACAGCCAAAAATTGTATTCTGCGCTGCCCTATACGTTGCTCATACCGAGTACAGTACTACGCTTGGCCGTATACCTGTACGGTGTGGGTCGGGGTGCACCGGCGAGGCAGTAGGCGTCAGGCCGTCAGCGACGTGACGTGACGTGACGGCCGGCGAGCTGAAAGGGTCATGGCACCGGGCGGCGGGCGCCCAGCTGCTGCCGGCCTGACGCACCGGCCCACCGGCAGCTCCGGCGTGCACGCGGTTTATCATAAACGAACTGGTTAGTGAGGGCAGAATAGAGTATGCGCTTGTGATTAAGGCGCCTTATCCGATCCTGTGACGGCGACGGTTACCTTACCTGGAACCCGCGGTGGCGCTTGCCACCACCGACAGCCTCTGCCGATCACCACCGCCAGGCTGCGGATCCCGAGCCGGAGTGCGCGCGCCACTCTTTTGGAAGCTTGGACATGCGCTTCCGACCTCTGTTAACGCCTTCTTTTATTGAAAAAAGAGAGGAGAGGAGATTCCTCCTCGAAGTTCATTGCCTCTCTCTTTCGATCGGAATGAAGCTTTTGTTAAAAGCTGGTTCCTCATTATGATACAGATTCTATTCGGGGTTTTATTATTTCAGCAAGTATTTTGTGTTAATTAACGAATGGAAGGGAAGTTTGGTAAAAGGCAACTGAAACTTGCTTTGTGTTTCCTAAAAAACCAAATCTCTGTCTTCAAGATTCGTTCATTGTTTCTTTCTTTTTAAGCACATCTAATTTTTTTAGAACAGGCGAATATACTTAATTTTGCTGCATGCCTGATCTGGCCTGATGAAACTGAGCGTGAGACACGTTTTGAGGATAAATCATGACTTATATGCCGTGCTTTATGCTCCGTCTTCCACCTATCTCGATCCTTTCATGGTGATCGGCATTACTACGAGCACGACAGATGGATCCATTGAGAGGTACAGTGACCTAGCAATGAGGAAGAAAATGGACGGTGGCAGATCTGACAGTTTGCACAACAGTGGACAGAGGTTCTAGTCTTGTGGAAAATAACACAAATTGACCAATAAACCGATAAGAAAATTCAATGCTTGTTTGATGATGATCAAACTCAAATTTCAATTCGGACTTATTTCATAAAAAAATCTATTAGCACTAACCTCCTCACTCCTATCACAATACATTTTCCAAATCCATGTGACGGCAAACTTGGAGTCCAAAAAAATAAAGTTGCTGGTAACCCAAAAATTTGCTGCTAAGGATCACCGTCCGGTGAGCAGATTCGGCGGCCTCCAAACACACGTTCGTATAAGCAAAGCAGCAACGGCCACCCCTCCCACGCCCACGCGGTGGCACTCCTTCCTGCCATGCCAGTGACGCACGCCTGCGCCTGCCTCCTTGCCTCGCCGTAGCCCGCCGCCCGTCTCCGCCTCGCGCCTAGAAGCGGCCGCCAGACCAGCCAAACCAGCCAAGTGGCCGGTGGCCGCGTAGTCGTCCCCTCCCGCGCCGACCGCCCACGCGCCGCCGCTCCGCACCAACATTCCCTTCCTCGGGAACCACGGCGGCGCCTACACCCACCCCCACACCACACCGCGTTAAACTAAACCCCGCGCAGGCGCGCCATTAGTCAGGTTAGAAAAAGGAAGGAACAGAACCAGATTGAGCAACCGCCTCCTTCCCTGGTCGGTCTCGCACTCGCTCGCTCCTCCTCGTCCCGCGTCGCGCGCGAGGAACTGCCCGCCGCGAGAACCCCGGTGAGCACCAGCGGCTTCTGCTCTGCTTATTACCGTTTCGCCCTTTCCTCCCTCCCTCCTAATCCCATCGACCTCCACGGAATCTCGTTCCTGTGCATTGGGGGGAGATTGGATGGAGTGCCGCCGTGTTTCGATTCGAGATTTGGAGGTTACATTTCCTTTTATTGGCGCCGCAAGTTCCGTCGCTGAAACTGGTGGGATCTATTGGCCCGACGAGCTCTGCGTTTGGTTCGTGCGCTTGTAGATTGGCTGCGGCAGATGATCGGCATTCGTGGACTGACTAAAGCCAAATTGGTGGTTTCTGGGCGTGGGAGGTGTCTCTATAGTCTTATACTATATTTTATTATATATTCATTTCCGGTTCTTGTTCTTGCTTCTGAGCCGTGTGAGCATTTTTTCTCTAAAAATGTCAGTTATCTATCTTATAATTTCACACGGATTAACCATTTTTAGACTGAAGTTTTGGTCCATTGGTGGTGGTAGTTTGGGATGTGCCCATTTCTTTGTTTTTTCTGCTTGATAATTATTGTTTTCCCAACTTTCTTGGACTTTTCCAGTGCTAAAAAAATGCTGCTGTCATTTGTTGCAACGGTATAAATCGAACTCTCTGTTTAGTCGCTTTCTCTGGTGATTGGTAATTTCGAGCAATGGACTAGGACGTAGTGATTCTTGTGGAATCAAGGACTGCCGGACCCAGGACTGCCTCATGCTCAGTATGACCGCGTGAATCGTAATTACCTCATGCTCAGTAGCTTGTCAGATCTCCCTGTAGTTAAGTTATGGCGCAGCTTTATGTCTCGGGCTCTCTCATCGCCCTGGGACCTTCTTCTCGAATGCAATCAGGGGCACCGTGGTCCAAGATCGGCTGGAGCCCCCACAGCCATGTGCCTCCCAACTACCGTCTGTCCAAGCGAATTACCTGCTTGTCCTGTAGACAATATTATTTGTACCAGATTCTCTTATTAAGTTGTTGAAGAATACTACTCAATTTTGCTTGCAAGACAGAAATATTGCTCAGCTGTCCAGTTCATGATTTGAGTTGATGTCCTGTCACTTGGTTTATGATGTGAACATTTGCTTGTCAGGACCAAAGATTTAGGACTTACTTGTGATGCTCCGTGGTGACTGGTGAATGCTTTATTGCCGGATGCAGTTTCTATTGACTGTTTATGATGCTGATGATTGATCTGTGTGCAACTATGTTTTATAGTGGAGGTCTCCGTGGTGAACATTTGCTTCTTAGAAAGCCTGTCAGTATTCAGGAACATGCTTTTAGCAGATTTCTTACTGGAAGCTGCATTTTTTAACTTGTGGGTGCAGACCGCTCTACTCTACGTATCAGCTCTGTGCTTGCTCTGCATCTTTTATTTTCAGGTCCTACTTGTGCCATTGCATTTTTTTTTTCTTTGCCTTTGCTATTTCATAATCATAACCATCTGGGTTTGTTAAACCCTCTTGGAAATTCCCTATTGACTTTCTTAAGCTGATAGGACTTTGTTGGTGTTTCTAATTCTGTAGGTGATCGGTCCAGGTATCAAACTTCTAGTATATCACAAAGGATACTGAAATGGGTGCCAAAGAGAATGGGGAACAGAGAGATGACCATTCAAGTGATGTGGAAAGAGATGGTAAACATGGGAAGGAAACTGAATCAGACTATGAACCAGCTAGAAATTCCCTTTCATCACCTGGTGAGGCTACCAGTAACGAAGACACTAAAGTGAAAAGAGTCTCAAGGGTTCCAAAGAAGCTAGCAAGGAAAGAGTCTAAGGAAAACAGCCCACGCTCAGCAAGAAGCATTTCCAATCGTCAAATCCAGACTAAGCTGCAGTATATATCAAACAGTAACCAGAACAAATCGCCAAAAACAAACAAAGCAACCAACGGTGCTAAAACTGTTGAAATGAAGAAGCCAGAGACTCCAAAAGTTCCTTCTTGTTCTTCATCTGAGATGTCTGAGGAAACAGATGACAAAGCTATTGAGGATAGACCTACAGATGATAAAGCAGTTGAGGGCAGAATCAAGGATGATAGTATCGTTGAAGCTAGAGCCACTGATGATAAAGCCGTTGAGGATAGAGCGAAGAATGATAAGGACATTGAGGACGGAATGAAGGATGATAAGGCCATTGAATGTGAGGTCATTGATGATAAACCTATTGAGAGCAAAGTAACTGATGATAATGCCATTGAGGGCAGAGAGATTGAAGGTAAAGCTATTGAAGAGGCAAAAGGAGATCGATATATTGGATGAAGCTCCAAAATGTGATCAGAGTACTGGCACTGATGATGAAATTGCTGATGCTGAAGAAAACATAGCTGATAATGGCAACTCAGTTTCATATGAAAATAACGAGCAATTATATTCAAAAATTGAGAAGTTGGAGCAGGAGCTACGTGAGGTTGCTGCCCTTGAGGTTTCTCTCTACTCTGTGGTGCCAGAGCATGGTTGTTCATCACATAAGTTGCATACACCAGCTCGCCGTCTATCTAGGATTTACATTCATGCATCAAAATTTTGGTCCTCAGATAAGAAAGCTTCAGTTGCAAGAAATTCAGTTTCTGGGCTTGTGCTTGTTGCAAAGTCTTGTGGCAATGATGTTTCAAGGTAAATTATGAGTACCCTCTACTGCTTTGTTCCCCCTACTCCTTCAGATAAAAATTTAAGAAGTGAGAATCTAATTTTGATGTAGGTTGACATTTTGGCTATCGAACACAGTTGTCCTGAGAGAAATCATTGCACAAACATTTGGTACTTCCCGACACTCAAGTCCAGTTAAACTTTTCCACACAAATGGTGGAAAGAAGCCTGACAGGAGTTCCACAACACGATGGAAAAGTAACTACAATGGCAAGTATGCGAAACCCAATATCATGCAGCTGCCAGATGATTGGCGCGAAACTAGCACATTGCTGGATGCATTGGAGAAGATTGAATCTTGGATCTTTTCTCGGATTGTTGAGTCTGTGTGGTGGCAGGTAAAAGTTCACCCTATTACTGTCTTGGCACTTTCCAGAAAGATTAGTATGGCTTCTAAAACAGTGGTGATTAAAACCTATTGCAAATTAATTTAACTTTTCAGTTTTCTGAAGGATTTTCTTTTCATAGGCAATGGCACCCCACATGCAAACTCCTGTAGAAGATTTGTCAACTCCAAAGATTGGGAGGTTGTTAGGTAATTCCTTGGGTGATCAGCAAAATGGGAGTTTTTCTATTGATCTCTGGAAAACTGCATTTCATGATGCATTCAGCAGAATCTGTCCTCTTCGTGCTGCTGGACATGAGTGTGGATGTTTACCAGTGTTGGCAAAATTGGTATGCTTTCAGATGGTTATTTTTGTTTCTTTGGTAATGATATCTTTTGTGTGAAGTCTACTCATGAAATTTTCTGTTTGTATCAGGTGATGGAGCACTGTGTAGCCCGTTTAGATATTGCTATGTTTAATGCTATTCTTCGTGAATCAGAGAATGAGATACCCACAGATCCTATATCTGACCCAATTGTGGACTCAAGAGTTCTGCCGATTCCAGCTGGTGACTTAAGCTTTGGATCAGGCGCACAGCTGAAGAACTCTGTATGCACTTAAATTATGAAATGCTTGCAGTTGCATGATGAACAAACAAACAAACAATCTAGAATAGGGACTGTGCATGACCTCTCCCTTGCACTACTGATTGTTAACACATGATATACTTCTGCAGGTTGGGAATTGGTCCAGATGGTTGACTGATACATTTGGCATGGATGCTGCTGATTCTGAAAAGGATGGTGATGTGGAAATTAATGGTGATGACAGAAAAGATGCAGCTGAATCAACTGGTTTTAAGCTACTTAATGAGTTGAGTGATCTTTTGATGCTCCCGAAGGACATGCTTCTCGAGAAAACCATTAGGAAAGAGGTACGCTTCCATTCGTAGTTCCTGTCCCATTCCCAGGTCCTAATATGTGCTTCAGTAAGTTTTGATCATCCTGTTTTGCATCAGGTCTGCCCTTCCATTGGCCTTCCACTAATAACAAGAATACTCTGCAACTTCACTCCTGACGAGTTCTGCCCTGATTCTGTTCCTGGCATGGTTCTAGAGGAGCTGAATTCTGAGGTATGCTTTGCATTTGCTAAAATGGTTTGTTTTGCCGTTGATTTGGAAGAATCTTTTGTTGACCTACATGTCAAATTTCTCAACTGATGTTGACTGATGTTGGGACCAATGCCTTGCAGAGCTTGCTGGAGCGATTCACAGAGAAAGACATGATCAGCACATTCCCAGTCACCGCTGGTCCAGTGGTGTACTGCCCCCCTACGCTGGAGGACGTTGTGGAGAAAGTGGCCGACACGGCTTGTGGCAATCCAGAGTTGGACCAGAGGGGATCAATGGCGCAGAGAAGAGGGTACACCAGCGATGACGATCTGGATGATCTGGAGTTCCCCCTGGCAACCCTGTACGACAAGAGCAATCCCCCCTCCCCGTGCAACAATGGCGTCGCGCATTTCAGCACTCGGCAGGGAACCTCCATTGAGAATGTCAGACACGAGCTCCTGCGAGAAGTGTGGTCTGAGCGGCGATGATCAACACGGCCTGTTGAGCCTCTTTGGTCTCTGCATTGTAGAAATGGCGGGACAACCGTGAAAAAGAAACTGCAATCCAAAAGCGATGGCAAAATGCCAGTATTATTATTCATTTGTTCTTGTATATCCGTTCCCCAGTAAGCCCGTGCATTGTTTATTTTTATCTAGCATACAAGAAATTTGAGAGTAGTTCTTACCATTTTATCTTTGTATATGATATAGTGCAATTGTATTCTACAGTGGCTATGAATGTGATGTGATGATGAAAGATTGGGACTTGGGAGACATTAGCATCATAGTGGCACACGTTGCCGTTCAACCTTCATTATTCTGCCGGTCCTCCCATTTCCTTTTTTCAAAAGGAATATTCTGTCAGCCCATGTACCTTGAGCCTGAGCGGGATGGATGGATCCATTTCTTTCTGTTCACCGACACTTGGGTCAGCAGGCCACTTGTGTGTGAGCTGTTTCCACTTTCCTCGTGGTCTATCCATCATTGGTCATGGTGGGGGTGCCAGCGAGAACCAACCATTCCGACGAGGTGACGGTGAGAGGGAACGTTATTGACGTTCTACCGGCCTCCGGCCATGGATCAACATCATTCCAATCGAAGCGCGTGCAGCCCTTGCCCCTGGGGTGGTCGGGGTTGGGAGGAAACGAACGCGTCCCAAAAGCCCACACGGCACAAAAACGAGAGAAACGCACGAACTGCACGATGGCGCAACCCCGACGAGCGAGGGCGAGGGCGACAGCCCAGCTGGCTGGCGAGGGGAAAATGGCCCCGCTCGGCTGCCCTTCCATAATAGCGGCAGCTGGTTGATATGTTTGATTATGGGACAGGGGCATCTTCTACGAATGGCTAGTACTGGAAATTTTTTGCGTGACGGGTGCCTTGGATTTACCGTGGCACCTAGAGACGCTCAGCACTGTCACGGTTAATACTGCATTAACCGTGGCGGACTCTTTTTTTTTTTTTTTTTTTTTTTTTGAGATTACACACAGTACAACGCAGACACTCAACACAACACGCACACTTTTCCCCCTATGAACACACGCGACGCAAACCCCTACCCCTATGAAGACCTTCGAAGGGACCGAAGTTCACGAAGTCACCACAGCGCCTCGGCCGACGACGGGACGTCGCCTACCACTTAACGCTTGGTACCGAAATCTCGAAATAAATCCGGGATAATGTGTCGCACCCTGGGATTTGAACCCCGGGTGGGAGCCCCTAACCAATGACCTTTGCCATTGCGCTTATGAGCCCCTCGCCCGTCACGGTTAATGATTTTAAAAAAATAAAAAGAAAAGAAAAACTGGATAGGCCCATTGAGCCCATCTATGGGCCCGCCGAACCCAAACTAGGGCTGCCGCCACCGCAGCTCGCCAAATCCGCCATCAGAACCTCCTCTGGTGCTGGATTTGCCGCCATGGACCTTCTCCTCGCCGGATCCGCCGCCGTGGTGGAGGGAGCCCACCGGATCTGTGCCTTGGGAAGGAGAGGCAGCCCGCCGCCGCCGTCGTTGGATCGTAGAGAAAGGGAAGAGTGAGGAAGAGAGAGGGATAAGAGAGGGAGACAGTCGGGCGATGGGGGCGTTTTTTAAGTTACCCGTCACGGTTAATCAATTTTTCGTGATGAGCAAAAGTGTCCGTCACAGAAAATAAAAAACGCACGCCAAATCGAGCCATTAACCTAGCGGGCAAATTCAATGCCCGCCACGGAAAAAGATTGGGTGGTGTCTTGTAAAATGATTTCAGTAGTAGCGAATGATATAGTTTGGGTTGTAACCTTATTTCATAAAAGAAAGTGTTTGATGAAGTTGTATGAGAGGATGTAAAAAAATTGAGATGTGTTTTTGGTTGCATGAACAAACGATGTAAACTGACTAATGTAAACTAACTTGTGAGACTGACGCATGAATGCCGCACCTTATCCCTGCATCCACCGAGCTTGATTGGTGAATAGTGAAACTAACTTCGTCTTGACTTTAATGGCTTCAATTTCTTTTATGTCTTCGCGTCTGGGCTTCTACTTCTTGGTGTCATCGACTTTTAGCATGTCATGTAGATCTTAAATATAGCTTCTAATGTCTTGCTTGAGGTGCTGATCATCCCCATCTCCATGCATGTTTACTTGCATCCATTTGAATTTAACCTTGTATGCTAGCAAAATTTACTAGTCCAAATGATCATATTGTACATCAGGCACCAATCATTTTTAGGCTTAGAAAAAGAAACCATGCTCTGCCGCCATGACGTGCATTGGTACCAAGGGCTTGTTTAGTTGGCAAAAATTTGTAACCCAATGTCGAAAAGTTAGAATTTGGACATTGTAGACGTTTGTTTTGTTTGTTTGTGGTAAATATTATCCTACCATGGGATAACTAGACTCAAAAGAATCGTCTTGCAATGTATATCTAAACTATGTAATTATTTACTTTTTTACCTACATTTCATACTTCGGAACATATGTCTTTTTGGTGTATTTAATGTGATGTGATGGAGAGAGTGGAAAAACTTGAAAGTTGGGTTATAAATTTTTGCCAACTAAACAAGGCCCAAATTGATCAAAGCCCAACTCTTTCCCCTGTAATAACCCGGCTGCAGCCTATTTGTTTGGTTGGGCCTCATGCTTCCACCGCGCGGGCCGAATTCCCAACCGGCCCCGGCAGGCCGGCCAATGTTAGTGAGTCATCACAAAACAGGTTGTTGCTATTAAAAAAAAAAAATCACAGAACAGGATGGTTCGCATCTTGTTCCATTTTATGGCGAACCATGGATTAACACTAGTGCGGATGTGACTGTGAGCGCAACCATGCATGCATGTCGCCGTCGGCTGCCCGTAGCTGTATGTGTCCGTCCCTCGATCGTCGGCAAACTTCGACATCAAGAAGCAAGGCGGGCCTACACTTAGAGCTGCTCCCTCCCTCCCATAGAGTTCGACATTTTAAACTTCATCTTTGACCATCCGTCTTATTTAAAATATTTATATAAATTATAAAATAAAATAATCAATATTCAATTATCTTCATTGATAAAATAAGTCGTAAAAAAAATAAATTATATTTGTGTAAAAAATTTGAATAAGGCGAAGATCGAATAAGATTTACGCGGAAAACAAACTCAGTGGGACGGAGGTACTAGTAGTGGGACGGAGGGACTAGTAGACGTACAAGCGATCGACGACAAGCCCACATTTACTCCATGCACTACCCTCTCCAGCTATATGCAAGCATCAATTGCATGCACGGTGCCGGTCAAAACGCATCCGATTTCTCAGACACTTGTTGTGCCGAGCCCATTCCACCTACGCATGCAGTCGGGCCGGCCTGGCCGCACGGACATGACCGTTCCATCTGTCTCTGTCCGGCGTCCGGTTAATGCACTGGTTAACGTAACAAATAAAGCAGGCGAATTGGCTTGTAGTCCAATGGTAGGGACGGTCAGGTGGACGCTACCCACCGGGGGTTTAAATCCCGGTGCTTCGCACCTTTCTTGGGATTTTTCCGGGATTTTCTACGGCGTTATGCATTAAGTGGTAGCGGCGTTCCCGTCGACGACGAGGCGCCTACGGTGACTTCGAGAATCTCCAGATCTGGGCCGGATGACCAGGCCCCTTCGGAGGTGCTTCATAGGGGTAGGGTTTGCGTGCGCGTGTGTTCATAGGGGTGAGTGTGCGTGCGTGTTGTGAGTGTCTGCGTTGTACCGTGTCAAAAAAAAAAAAAAAAAAAAAAAAAAAAAACGTAACAAATAAAGCAGCAGCTAGCGCCTAGCTTTTCATTCCTCTAGCTCTCTGGGTTCCAATAATCATCCAGCACTGTCATTGTTGGAGGCGTTTTTCCATTTCATTTCTTCAGGCCGTTTCGCCCCTTTATTTTTTTTGGGGGGTGTAATATTCGTTCGTTCAATTGTTAACAGTAACTAAAATCAATAACAGCACAGTTACTTGTTCCACCTATCTAAGCATCCTTATATCTTTACATGCATGAGATCGAGACAAAAATTTGAGTTGCGGACGGGCCGGAGCTACCACTTGTTTATAGGCCGGCGCAACCAGAGCTACCACACACGTTTGATGTGTAGTGTACACTGCAACCAGAGCGCGGTACATGACACACCAACGAGTTTACGCAGGTCCCTTTCCCATTTTCCAACAAGCACGTGCTCATCTATCTGGGGTACTAGATGACGGTTGCGACGACGACGTGATAGATCGGCGTTGACCAACCCATAAGTGCGTGCCAAAGCTGCATATGCATGCATGGTGCAATCCAGGGCAGGGCGGGGGCACGCCTTCACTCTCCACCGAATCCGGTGTTCATATCGTGCCGGACAAATTTAAAAGCAGCTAGCTGCGCGGCGCGCCCCGGCCGGCACCCTCTCGTGCGCTACGACGTGCGTGCATGCATATGTGGGGATTACATACGTGCAGGCACCCAGTACCGTTGTCGATCTGCCGGTGGCGCTCAGGGCAACCCTGGGCCTGCGCGCAGCCTCAAGTCGTCGATATCGATCGTTGTGAGAGGGCGCTAGTGAAGAGCGATCTTTGCGCTGACCAGTCGGCGCCAACACGTGCGCCGACCATTCCTTGGTGGGCCGCCCACGGTCCCATGGTCTCACGGCCTGCTCGGAGGCGGTGACCGCGGCGACGCCAGAGACGGCGACAGCGCGTGACGAGGACGAGCGTTCCCAGCGAAGTTAGGGTTCGGCGAGCTCCCCTCCCCCCTCTTCTTCCCGGGGGTAGAATCCGGGCCGGCCGGGCTGGCGGCGGGCTCGCCCGATGCGGTGAGCGAGGCGGGGGGGGCACCGCCCGAGCGGGCCAGGACAAGACTCATTCAGCTGGGTATGGGTAGGCGGTGGGGCGAGCGGCGAAGAAGGGGAGAGCGGGGTCGCGAGCTAGAGAAAATGACTAGGCACTACTACTTATTTGATTTTTTGCGTGGCGGTTATTTTTTATTTTCCGTGGCGGTTTTACAATCGCCACCAAGGGTGGCGGTTTTTCGATCCACTAAAAATCGCCACCGAAAATAAAAAAAAAAAAGCCTGAGGATCCCACGCGGCCGCCATCGCCCACCGGGATCCGCCACCCGAGGAGGAGCCACGCGCCGGGATCCGCCTTCCACCATCCGGGATCCGGGCCGCCGCCGCAAGGGAGGTGCTCGGAGCCGCCTAGAACTCGCCGCCCGTCGGATCCTCCCGCGCCGCCCACCGGATGTCGCCAATCGGGAGGGAGCGAAGCGCCGCTGCGTTCGGGCGCCGGATCCACTGTGCCGCCGCGCGCCGCCCGCTTCGTGCCGCCACGCCGGGTCCACCACGCTGATCCGCCGCCCGCGGCGGCGCCTCGCCGCTCCCGGACCAGCCTCTTGCCGTGCCGGTCGGCGCTCCGAGACCGGAAGGGGGGCCACCGCGCCGCCGGGATGGGAGGGGAGGGGGGCGTCGGGATGTGGCGAGGGAGAGAGAGAGACGAGTGGGATGTGCGGCCGATCTGCTGGGAAATGAGGGAGTGGGGTGAGTTAGGGTTAAGTTTTCTTTATATATGATGGCATAGTATCGGGCTCACTTGGGCTAAGATGGGCCTTTCTGGTGCCGCCGGTTGGGCCTCATTAACCGTGGCGGTTATTAAAACCGTCCACGGTTAATGAAAAAGACCGCCACGGTTAATTGAGGTATTAACCATGGTTGTTTTTAAACTAACCGCCACCATTAATCATTTCGAAGTGCTATGTAAAATCAATCCTATAGTAGTGAGGGTTAGGGTTTCGGCCGGGGAAGGGAAGGAGGGGACGCCATGGGCGGGCGCTAGGGTTCCTTGAAGCTCCGACAAGCTAGGTCCGCCTGTAGTAGTGAGGGTTAGGGTTTCGGCCGGGAAGGGAAGGAGGACAGCCCCGACCCTAGCTCGCCGGAGCTCGGGAACCCGAGCGCCCACGGGGGGGGTGGTGGGAAGCGGGCGGGGCGTCGGCGTTCGAGCTGGAGGAGGAAGAAAAGCCGGCGTCGTCACTTGTCGCCTAACACGCCCGGTAGTGAACGGTGAACCGGATGATGGAGTTCGTTCCTGGCCTGGCACAATTCGATCGGGTGTCGCATGAGGGATTAGTTCTTCTCTGATAGGACTTTGGGTGTGTGTGGTATGCGCGTGTGAGTTGCCCAAGTGAGGGCTTGTTCGATCGCTGGGAACGATTCCTGGGTGGATATATTCCGGGCTAACTGCACGAGTCCTAAACACGTTTTGAAATTGCTACGTACAGGACAGCTCTACCCATGTTTCAGAGCAATTTCTTAATTGAACTATAGTTGTGAAAGAAGAATCTATAGAATCCGTTAAGTAAAATCTATACTTGAGTTGGAGGAGAAAAATCACACAGATTCCATTTCCCATCTCCCACCTATGAATTTGAGATGGTTTATATATGTGAACTTTGGAAAGCGGTGGAATCTCAAATTCGAAGCCAAATAGTCTAATTGTTTAAGTAGATTTCAATTCCTCTATAATGAAGAGGCCCAAACAGGATCTAGTTTTGTCGTCAGGGTATGTGTTGGGATTATGGACACTTGCATGCATATAGAGTACTAAAAAAGCAGCAGCAGCAGGCCGTGCGCGGAAGCTACAACCGAAGCATACAACATAGAACTGTAAAAGTAAATAATAGTGATTATTACTAGCTATGAGGTCTGCATCAGTCCGCTTACGCTTCTTGCTGTGAAACAAAGATATACCCGGCCTGATGATGCAGACTGTCTACTAGCCAAAGTTCATTAGAAAATACGGCCTGAGTACTCTGTTTTGAAAGGCACCAGCAAGAAATAGAAATGTAGTTCTAGCTCCGCCGATATTCAGACTTTTTAAAGCTTATAAAATTTTAGAAAAAAAATATCAGATATTTATGATGCACAACACAATATTTATACTAGCTAGGAGAATATATTCCACAATAAATCTAAAGACACTTATTTAACTCAAAGAAATTTATCTCGATACACTATACTGGAAGTCTCATTTCTTCTCATCACGGAAAGGAGTATAATTAATCTACCTGCCGCTGTTTTGTGAGTGGCATATATATTTATGTTCGAAAACTACACATCAAGGTTCGGCACACATGAAAGCAAGGTCTGCTCCAATGTCCCCGCTCCGTGAACACTCTCCATCAAACCCTCCCAATCGTGCGGTTTGTAGATTACGTGGCTAACAGTGACGTTCTCACATAGGTTTTTGTTGGTCTTGTCGACTTAGCTAGTCTGATGGCGAACCAGTTGATATAAACTAGGAGGTTTATGCTGTAAGTCGTTGTGAGTGCCTACTCATTACAGTATATATATATAACATAACATAAAACTCTTCTCTCAAGTGCCGATCTGTCGCTAAGCAACAAGGTGAAGCAATTTAGTAGGTCTTCGTCAGTAGCGCAAACGAACGTACGCTTGGTCAAGCTCAAAGTAGATCACCTAATCTATCCCGACTGTCTGATGCTAGCAATCTATATATATCATCGCCAGCGTTTTCAGATCAGATAAGCTCTGCACGCGCGCTTGAAGTTCTTAATTCTGAGAAATAATTCAGCTATAATTAAGTTTCCAGATAGCCATACATTTGTTTTCAGATATGAAGACCGTTTCAACTCAACCGATGAGTCCTGTACTTGAACTCAACTGAAGTCCATAAGACTTCTTTAAATAGCAGTAATCGAATACTATACAGAATCTCGAATTTGGGACTGAAATGAGAAGAATTGGAACGACTTTCTGAAGTTCTGATGGAACAACTAGCCATCAGTTATGTTACCTATCGCTGAAGAAAACATGCATTGACCTACATTGTGCGCGCTTACAGCGTACACTCACTGAAAGCATGGAACAACCGGCAGCACAACATTTACAGATTAATTGAGCACGTACTCCTACAAATGAAGAGGATTGGTATGAAGCCATGGACGGAATCGACATACATACGTACATTCGTACATGGTCCAACATTCAGAGACGGGAGTGAATTCATGGTCCAAGTTCAACAGAGTTTACTACAGTAGTATAGTGCAGTACCAAGCAACCCCGTCAATGACGTTCTTTTCTTACTGAAGATGTAACCGTACTAGGAATCTAGGACCAACTGTGTAATCCAGTAATTGATCTGTGGCATGATTCGTCAAACATTTTCAAGTCGAAATCATTTATGCAGACATATATGCATGGACAAGGAATTCACAAGCTTGCATCAGTTCCTGACACCTTCAGTAGTTCAGTTATGGTTACAATAGTAATTAAACTGACGAAAGACTTGAAACCAGTAGCCTCTGTCGAGTGTCGACTCATCGAGTGTTCTGTATCCTTCTCAATTTCACCAGGCTTCCCCAACTCTCTTGGTTAAACAACAAAAGACCCTCACTATCCACACACATCACTGAGATAATGATATAGTAATCTTAGAGGGCGCAAAACGAAAAACAAACATGGAGCACAAATCTCGAGCGGGAACCACCGGTGTCAGAACTCCGGCAGGAGGTCATCCTCGGGCGAGTGCTCCGCCGGCGACAGCGGAGGCTGGTGAAGCTTATCGAAGTACTCCACCACGCTGAACCCGTCGCAGGAGACAATGTCATCGGCCGGCGCGGGGATGTAGGGCGGCCGGGACACCTCCCCGAGCAGGTCCCACGCCACCCCGGCGAAGAACGGGTGCGCCCGGACCTCGTCGGCGCCGCCGGCGAAACCCAGCCTCCGCGCAGGATCCTTCTCCAGCAGCCGCGCGATGAGGTCCGTTAGCTCCGGCCACCGCCGCCGCGCGTCCGCCGTGAACTCCGGCTCCCGGAGCAGCACGTTCCGGAACGTCTCCTTCCGGTTCCGGCCCGGAACGGCGTCCGCCCGTGGCACATCTCGTAGACGAGCACCCCGAGCGCCCACCAGTCGACTGCGAACTCGTGCCCGTCGCCGCGCACCACCTCCGGCGCCACGTACTCCTCCGTGCCCACGAACGAGAACGACCGCTCCCCTGCTGCGGCGGAGCAGATCAAGCTCGAGAGCTTCTTGCCGCGCTCCATCGGCGATACCCTTGCCGATTTCGCCTTCTTGATCTGGTCGACGCCGCCGTCGATGCTTCTGTTCAGGTACCAGGCGAGGTTGTGCGGTTCCTCCTGTCCGGAAGTGGACGCGGTCACCGCGGACTCGCTCCTCTTGAAGATGTTCTTCACGTGGTGGTACTGGCTCCGTCCGTGGCTCTGGGCCTGAGGCGGCGGCGGCGACGACGTCGCCGAGCACGACGACGAGGTGGACGTGGACGTGGACGCGGAGGGGGACCTGGGCGGGAGCTGCCGTGAGAGGTCAAAGTCGGTCAGCATGACGTGGCCGTCGCCGCGGAGGAGCACGTTCTCGGGCTTGAGGTCCCGGTACGCGATCCCGGCGGCGTGGAGCTCGGCGAGCGCCGACACCACCTCGGCGACGTAGAACCGGATGGCCGCGGTCGAGAACACGCGGTCGGGCTGCGCGTGGCGGAGCTCGTTGAGGTCCCCGCCGGGGCAGTAGGGCAGCGCCCACGCCAGCAGGTCGGGCGTCTCGGCGCAGCCGAGCAGGGACGGCAGGTGCGGGTGCTCGAGCCTGGACAGCACCGACACCTCCCACCGCGCGCGCCGCTCCGCGTCGGCGCCCGCGGCCGGCCTCGACGCCGCCGAAGGGGAGCGCTTGTCGAAGACCTTGAGCGCGTAGGCCTCCCCGCCGGCGCCGTCCGCGGCGAGGAAGACCGTGCCCAGGGCGCCGCGGCCCAGCACGCGCGCCGCACGCACGGCGTGCAGGTCGATCTCCATGGTTGGCGTCACTGGCATGAGCATGAGAGCGCGGGGGCTGCGTGCCGTGTCGTGGCGTTTGGCGCTTGTTGCCAAGGGCGGGCGGGGATTTGGAGTGCCGTGGCGATATATGGGAGGGGAGCTGCCGGCTCAGGGCTCATCATAAGGTGGCGGCTTAACTGGTTCGCTTGTCTTATCTCGTCCTCACTGCAAAAGAAAACAAATCAACTGGCCTTGCCACAATGACACTTTGAACAGGCCCTGTTCACTTGGCTTATCGGTAAACCAGGTCGGCCAAATGTTTTTTTCTCACAAAGATTAAGCCGTACCAAAGAATACTTTCTCTCACAAAGATAAGCCAGGCCGAACAGGCTCATAATTGTATTATTTATATGATTGCTTCCGGCACGGATTTGGCGTTTCTTTCTTTGAATCAGCTCATCAGTTTATTTTTATCCAAAGCAAGTTATACCTTTTCCGTTCTATATACATTCTAATTTGTCTTATTTTATATCAAGTTAACCTTCAATAGCTACACTTTATAATCAAAAAATAAATTAATTTTTTTTTTTGCAAATTACAAAGTAATGCAGATGTTTAGCACCTAAACCCTACACATATCATCGATACGTTATCAAGACATGTTTAATGAAAGATAATAAAACTTCTGATGTTGTAGGTAAATTTAGAAGTCAAAGAAAGACTTTAATAATCACATCAACTAATTGCCAGCAGAACTTATCTATCCGTTTTGTGGATGAAAACTAGGGCAACCTTGGATGATGATAGACCCTTTTGTTTTACACTTGGATGACAAAACCTCAATGCAAAAGACATGTAGGTCTAGTTGGCATAGTTTTCAGAGCAGCTTCGAGAATAAATTTAGGAGAAGCTTTGCCAAACATATTTTCTATTAAAATTTGATTTTAGGCTAATGGTTTGAGGTAATTCTCTGAAATGAAGAGCTGGGAGCTAAAAAGAAGGTTCTTGATTCACTAAAGACAAAGCCATTGTATAGAGAAACATTTCAAGAGAATCAGTTTCTACATAGAATCTAAAACATGAGGAGCTCTTCCAACCAAGCCCTTTGAAGCCGGCCAATCTCAGAAGTTTGTAATAGTAGCTTCAAGTAGTTACAAACCATGTACGTACATATGTTTCAAAGTATAAATTCCTTTACTTCTATTAAACCAAGTTCTCTAATCTTAATTATTAACTTTTAGTTTTTAGAGAAGATTCACAACATTGATAAGGTTAAATAAATACACTATCAGATACTCCCTCCGTCCCTAAAATAGATGTCATTCACGCTTCCCGAGAAGTCAACGTTTTCAAACTACCGGCAATTATATATTAAAATATATAAATATTTATGCAAAGTAATTAGTACTATCGGAAAGATCTTTAAGTCTAGTTTTTTAATAAATTTATTTGGAGATATAAATGTTGCACGTATTTTCTACAAACGCAAATAAAAGATGAAAAAGTTTGGGCACGCACCCCATAGTGACATGTAAAAAGGGACAGAGGGAGTAGTATTCAATAATGAGTTAATGAAACTAATATGATGTTATAGACCTTGGTGTATGTTACAGAGTTTTACTTAAGACTACATAAGTTTCATTTAGAACAAAACAAAAACTGATCTATACTTTCAAACTGAGTGACAGGATCTATGCGTGCCTGCTGGAACGAATAAATCAAAACGAAAATCGCTAAAATGATCATTGCAGCGGGTGGTTGGACAAGATAAAACCAATGATTCTGAACCGGTTATTCGGTTGCTTTAATAATACTACAGTTTTTTTAATCAAACACGAGAGAGATCATTGGGCGTGGAGCTCGAGGTGAGAAAGCGGAAGCTGGGCTCTACACGTGTGGACAGTAGCAGGAATCACGAGGAAAAACATGATTAGTCACCAATCATGCACGCGATGCAACGGGATGGCCATAAAACAAAAAAAATCATATATTAAGAACAAAAAAAATAGATGTAAGTAATGGTATACAAATCAATAGTTATGTGTCTATATGTTGTACTATAAAAAAATATTTCATAATTAATACAATAAACACGTTTTTATATCATATTTCTTACAATACAATTGGAAGATTAAAAACAGAGGCAAACATGCACAGTTAAAAAAAAATGAGAGCAAACAAGCAATTAGACTTTAAAACAAGGGCAGTCTAGCAATTTTCCCAAATTACTATTAGGCTTCTCAAAAAACGAGAATTTAATTGACGGTTTAAAATTTTAGTTAGGTTCTTAGCCAAAATTTGTAAAGCAATAAAATTATAAAAATATAAATATTTACATAATAGAAAAACACATATGTTATAAACATATATTTCACAAATCTAAATACATGTAATCTAAATATTAATATTCTTGTATAAATATCATTGAATTTAAAACCCATTTTTACGAGAACATGAGTTTACGTGTATATAAAACAATTTGGTGTTCGTCCTAGAGTGATGAAGTATACAACAGTAATAACACACTCCATATCCCAAACCAGATCTTGATTGGATGGGCTAACAAGGGCGCGGGATCAGTTATAAAATCATTGCAAAGGCCACATTGACAAAAGATGCTCGATTCGACAAGCCGTGTCGTACTGAGAGTTTCGCTTGTGATGCGGCTTGTGCCTTGTTTCTTGTGTTCCCTCTGATTCCAATTTCCAAATTATAAGAAGTCATGGCTTTGTTAGATACATTTCATGCATTTAAATATACGCTATGTCTTGATATATAATAATTATAATAATAATAATAATAATAATAATAATAATAATAATAATAATAATAATCAAAATGATCAATAATTATCAAAAATATCAAAATATCTTATAATTTAAAAACGACTTAAATATACACTATGTCTCATAAAAATAACTATAAAAAGATCACTAATTATAAAAAAATATCAAAATACCTAATATAATTTAAAACGGAGAAAGTATGTGTATCGTGATTCATGCCCTTTGTGAGTATGTGAATTTTGAAAAGGAGCGAACAAGCCAACAACCATGAAACTACACAGGAAACATGATCATCCTTTAATAGAGTTCAGTGGAATGCTCGGTAGACTATATATAATGGCTTGGGAACTGGTTGGCTTAATTCACAAAGAATGCGCAAAAAACTTTTCCATGTATGTCAAAATTTACGAGGCATTGCTCCATGTTAGGCGGCTCCACCATCAAAGTCTGTTGAGCATATTTTGGGTGAGGATTGTTGGTTACATACCATTTATATTTTCTATAAAGAAAACTCGTCGACTTACTCGTGCGATTTGGTTTGCTTTGTCTGAATTTACTAGGGGAATCCCACCCGCGCGTTGCTGCGGGAATTTAGAAAGAATGCAATGATCATAAGTGAAATTTTCATGATATAATTTCAGCCTAATAGGGATATATTAACTTATTACAAATAGCTGAAATAACATTGTTTTAGAGTGATCACAGTTATTAATTTTGACCAAAGTGCGAAGTTATTTCGACCAAAGTGCGAAGTTATTTGACTTGCTCTATGTTTTACGTAGTATAACCACAAAAACTATTCAGACTTCATAATGTATGGTGATGCATTTTTAAAGGAGGGCTCATAATTCTTTATTTGGGTGAGTCCTTGTCATCTGATGTAACCGTCATGCATGATGTTGAGAAGAACCTGCAATGGTTAAATGTATTAGTAGTGAATACATTATAGATATTAGAAATTTAAATTTATTGATCAATTTTTTGTTTTGCGGACTGTAATAAATTCTGAATTACCTCTCGATCTGTCTTTTGTTTTCCTTTGCGGATGAACTGGAGCCTCTTGGTTAAGGTCTAACCTTCGCTTTGTCTGTGTGTTGCTGCAGAATATAACAAAATTAAATATGCTATAGATTTGTAGATTACGTTGATGCATGTCGTATCGTGTTGCCGCTGGTAAGGACCGGGAATGTTGATCACTAAAAATTTTTCTGTTATATATATAGAAACCTTATATTATATAATATATACAATATAACATATTTTTACATTATATATATAGAGACTTTATATTATGTAATATATACAATATAACAACAAATTTTCTGTTAGCAGTGAAATGAACATGCTCACGTAAGTAAAAGTTAATGCACAACGCATATGGCGAGTCACATTGTCGGCCAACTACTCCCTCCATCCCAAATTATAAGTCGTTTGACTTTTTGACAACAAGTTTGACCACTCGTCTTATTCAAAAAATTTGTGCAAAATATCACTTCTTTTGCTGTGGCTTTCTTTATTAATAAAGTTCTTGAAGAATGACATAAATTTGACTATATTTACGCAAAATTTTTTGAATAAGGCGAATGGTCAAACTTGGAGCCAAAAAAGTCAAACGACTTATAATTTGAAATGGAGGGAGTACTATATTTTGCTTTTCTTTCTTTACCGTGCTTTGGTATGTTTTATTTTTTTTTTTTTTTTACCGTGCTTTGGTATGTCTTTGCTCGATCACGGATTGTGGGAACATACAGGCACACACATTGTTTCCTAAAATAAATTGGTACAGTACAGTCTGATCACTTTCACAGTCTAGCGACAATCACACAAATTCAGACACCTACAAAGCCTAAAAAATTGTTGCTAACACAGAACAATTGTTCGCAATCTACATGTTATTGTTGCCCACTTCAGTTAGTGCAAGCATCGGCTAAACAGGTACACTTCAGGCATCAAAGAGGCTGTAAATCAAAGAAGCATCAACACATCCCCGTGGCAGTGAGCCTTGGCAGGGGCACACCGGCGCGGGGCATGGGTACCTACGTGGTGCAGGTGCTCCAGCGCGGGGGCAGGGGCTTCAGTGCGTGGCGGGGGCTTCAGTGTGGGCCGGAGTGATAGCTCTGGCGCGTCGGGCGGCGCATCTTTAGGCGGCGAGCGGGGGCTCCGGCGTGGGGGTCGCGGGCTTCGACTCGGGGCGGGGGCTCCGGCGCGTCCACCGGCGGCGAGCGGCGGGCAGGGCTCCGGCGTGGTGGTCGCGGGCTTCGGATCGTGGCGGGGGTCTCCGGTGCGGTGGGCAACGCGTCTCCGGCGGCGAGCGGCGCGTCCTGCTACGGCTCTAGATGGGAAGTTGGGAACGAAGTCTGGGATGGCCTCGATCGAAATAGGTGGGTGACCTCGCTTGCTTTAAATAGCAGGAAGCAGGGCGACGGATGGCCTCGATCGCTTGGCCTCTCCGATTCTTCCGTTTTGACAACTGAACATGCATGGTGGGCATCCTTTCGATCGCTTGGTTCCACGCATGCAGAGGAAAGCGAAGAGGCCGCCGAGAACTGAGGGGACGAAGACGAAGAAGAATAGGCTGGCTCGGGATCGGGCGGGGGAAACGAAACCCACGACGCGCAAAGCTACGGGGAAAAGGCCCAGGAAACGACGTTCATACGCGTACGGAGAAAAGACGGAGGCGACGACGCACAAAGCTAGGATTCAGTTTCAATTTCAGTTATCACTTCCAGGACCAATCAGAGGCCTGAGAATTCCCTAAGCGTGGATAGTGGGGAGCTCCTATATAGGAGTTTTAGATATGTGATTTTTTTTTTTAGAAAAAAAACGAGACTTGATCAGGGACTGAGGGCGAGAGCCACCCATGTGGGCAGAATCAGAGGTGAAGTTGACACAATGCATGCTTAGGTGCCACCTACTTACAGTGTCGATGGGCTTCTTATTAATATTGCTGCATCTAGCCCTCTGATGCATTGTGTGGTTGAATTAGCAAGTCTTTTTGTTCGGTGCGTTTTGCGTTCACTATCGCTTGAGTGCGGTTGCAAAGTTTGCAACTCGCAACAACCAAATATGGACTTCAGCGGCCAGTTGGTGGGGGCCTTGCTGCATTGACATACATACAGTAGTAGCACGTAGTTTTGCCGGTTGCTGATCCGGTAGTCACGCACAGCAAAGGCTAATTGTACTAGCTTTACTGCCGGTTCTATTATCCGGCAGTGCTGTTAGGAAGTAGGAAGTTAATTAGGATCTGTAGTAGTACCGTTTGCTTTAGGCTGGGTTGGGTTATCCTGGATATTTGAACCAGGAACTATTCTAGCTTTTCAAAACAATACAAATTTTCAACTGAAAATATTCCAACGATTCAATCCAGAGCAACCCAACAAGCACTTTATCTGCTTCTAATGTGTGGAAAATCCCAAGTAAAAACTCGCTACTTTCTCTATAGGTGTGTGGGTATCTGAAAGAGAAAGTTGCGAATAATGAATCTTTCCCTGGTTTTTCTTTTAATACGCCACGTACGAGCACTTTGTTGTGGCAATACTACGGACGTCCCAATACGACACTCCTGCTTGCAGATTGGTGGGTCCTGGATAAATGATTCAGGTCTATGTTGTGACTACTGACTAACTAATAATAACTTTGGCTGCCATACTAGAGTGCCTGCTTATACTAGGTCCACCACCGTCCACCAGACG
The DNA here is from genome assembly GCA_015847255.1 of Hyparrhenia diplandra. NCBI lineage: Eukaryota > Viridiplantae > Streptophyta > Magnoliopsida > Poales > Poaceae > Hyparrhenia > Hyparrhenia diplandra. The sequence goes on from JADLZK010010549.1 coordinate 80,594, forward strand.
ACAAGCAGCTATCAGTGTAGTACATACTGACGTACAGTACATGTATTAAGCTGCGAATCTATCATGTGATAAAGAAAGCTACTCCTCTTAATTATTCAGGAAAAAAAACCTCAGCATGAAGAAGGCCTATCTAGCTATAATCTACTCATCAGGACTAGGACACATCCAAACATGTCCTGAAATCCAGAGTATTACTAGGCAGTTTCTAGTAGCCAGTACAAGATTTGTACTTTATTTTTTTTATAAAAATTTAGCGTAGAGTTATCTTCAAGTTAATATAAGTGCCATCTACTCGGCTACTTTTGTTCTCTTCTGAGGGGACGTTTGGTTTCTAATAAATGCTAACAAGTTTGATAGAGAGAATCATCTTATCCCGTTTCTGTCTCTTGTGTTGTGTACAGACGTATAATTGGTACGTGGAGCCAGCCCAGACTGAATTTAAGGGCACTGGGCACCACCCTTTAGCGCTACACATGTGATCATTGTTCATTAGGAACCAAGAAATTGAACTGTACTAAGTTCTCTAGCTGCATTCTGACATTTCAACCTACAACCAGGCTTCGTCGCTATTAGGGTGTATTCTATTAAGGCACGATCGACAGTGTTAATATTATGAATTATGATGACAGAATCACTTGGGGTTTTAAAACTTCTTCAAGCGGATTAGTGTGGTTGCTCATGTGCTGCAATAGTTGGTGTAATATACATCCACACTTGTGCTTTGGCTAAGCTAAGAGTGTGGTCATATGTCCTGATTACCTGATATCCATTATTATTAGAACCATTAGCACGTTTAGGAACAGCCGAACCGGCCCTCCGGCCCCTGCCGGTGTGGTCAGCAGGGCTAAGACCTCGTTAGGTGGTCGCCGTTTATTATATATCCCCATGATGATGAGCCGAACCCTCGTTTGTTCCGTTGCTGAAACAATTATTGCGCCAAACAAACAGGGTATCGATGATCGATCGTGGAATAATGTGCAGTGTGGTCGTTAAGCGCGGCGTGTTTGTGCGATTCACGCAGCTGAAGCTTGAGGACTAGACTACAGGAACAGGCCGGATCCCCCTGTGGTAGTGGTACTTCGGCAATCGAGTTCTCGCTCACTGTACGTGTTGAGATAGAGTACGAGTAGCACTAGCAAGCGCTGGTCATTAACAAATGGCAAGTGGAAGATTACAATTACACTGTCGATGAGGTCGTAAAGCCGGATAGCGAGTTGCCAACAATGCTAGCCCACCATCAACACCACCAGTGTGCAAACGCACGGCAAAAGGGGGGCTGGACTGGATGGAGGAGGAATCGAAGAGGGACTCCTCGTCCTTTCTCTATTCTATATTGCCGCCCTGGTCGGCCATATTGTGCTGCAACAGCCGGCCTTCTAGAGCGCGATTAGCTTTGAGTAACTGCGAAGTAGAGTAGTTCCTGGCCGTGCAAAGCGGGGACAAGCACAATCCACAGGCCCGCCCCCTGTTCGGTAGTGTGTACAGGCCAGGTCCGTCCGTGACAAAGAAGGCGGCTTTGGGGGCACACTTGAGTGTGTGCCCTTGTCTTCTCTTGGGGCCTAATATTCAATCAGAATCATGACCATATGCTGATGATTGATTAAATGATTATTAGGAGACATAATCAGTGACCACAAGTGTCTAGCTCCTTTGACCTTTTTGGCACGGCATGCAGGAGCGGTTAGGGGCGACAGAATTGGATTGTTTCAATCTTCTCCTTTTGTGAGGCTAGTTACTACTCCTACTGATCAATCAATCTTCTTGAGGTGCAGTCATAAAGAGGAGCCAGGAGAAGTCATGTCTCATGTACTAGGTAAAGTAGGGTTGCTGACTTGCTGCTGTTGGGTAGTAAAGTAGCTCGAAAAAGCAAGTCAAAGCCGATGCTATTCAGCAGCCTTCAGAGTGCCGCAAACTTATCAAGATACACCAACCATGATGACTGTTCCTTGTGACACTGATGTGCTACTATTCCTCGTGTCGGCTACCAGCCCGTCGGGCCACAGACACAGCCCACAGAGGTCCACGCCTACGTTTTTGTGGGACAGGTGCTGGCCTCTGTGGGGCGCGGAGAGAAGTGGGCTAAAACTAACGTGAGCGAGCCTCTTGGAGACATGGGCTGCGGCCCTCCGCTCCCCGACTCGCGAGAGAAGTGGGCTAAAACTCCGTCGCTCCTGCCGGGCCAAATATTCTGGCCTCAGCCTTGCGAACTTTAATTTCGCCGTGGCCCGTAGCTTGGTGGTGGCTCCTGAAGCTCTGTTCGGCTGCGTCGGCAGCACCTGCCGCCGGCTATAAAAAGGTCAACACAGCACAGTAATACTCTACTCTGAGCATTTGACTCGTGCGGATGGGGTTTCGAAACATCTAGAAAAAGGGCTGCCTTTTTTTAGTGAAAATCGAGAAATACTACGACGTGTTCATCCGTGTTCAGCTCTGCTTTGGAATGGTGGACACCTGACCAAATGGAGACGCTTCCACCGTTCCACGTCAAACCCGGGAGCATAAATGATCATCTTGGCACTACCTTATACAATTGGCGATTACTATGATGCACCCGCCTCATCAGTCATCAGTGAGAACCCTCGCGAACATTGCACCAAAATACTAGCCAACAATTTTACACATACCTACATAAAACAACTCAGGTAAATAAAAGTTTAGTCGCTGCTGCCACGCGCCAGTTGAATAAAAAACAGCAGCACCCAGCGGAAACAAGAAGCAACAACAAGCCTTTCCTAGTACCAGTTCAACGGACGCGCTGCCTGCGTTGACCGCTGCCGCCGCGCATCGCATCGAGCAGCCGAATTAGCTTGCAAGGAACGTACTACATCGACGAGGGACGTACAGCACAACTCGCCAACCATCACCAATAATAATCTATCAAAATAATACCAGTAATTAATTAGTAATTATTGATTAACGAGGGGCGATCACGGATCAGCGGGGGAGAGACCAAGTCAGCGGTCGAGCAGCCGGCGCCTGTCATGGCTGCGAGTGCGATGGCAACCGCGCGGAAAAAACGAGCGGTTGGCCGGCAGGCCGGCCAATGGCGCGCCTCGAGCGTTGGAGAGAGAGGAGCCGAGGAGGAAGGCGGGTGGCATGCGTCTCCACTGCGGCCGGTCCATGTGGCGTCCGCGAAAGCGACACGGCGGGGACGACGCGTGACACGGCGACGCGCAGGCGCACGGGACCCAGCCCAGCCAGCCGGCCGGGGAGATGACTATGTGCCGACCGCGGGGGCGATAATGCGGTTGCATTATGGGGGCAGGTGGGCCAGACCAGGGGCATAATTCTTCTTCTTCTGCGGAAAAGCCCAAGAGGAGTTGTTGATTGCTTCTCAATTCTAATTCTTGGTGAGAAAAGTATAATCAGCGGAGGAAATACGGGATCGGCGGAGATGATTACGAGCCCTGCAGATGAATGATTGAGCAATCATCGCTCGTGCTGGTGTTTTCTCTACTGTTCTACGAAGGAAATCGGAGAGACGAAGAAATGGAATACTGTACTATGTGGTATAATAGTTTTTTTTGCACAAAGTTGCGTGTGACAGATACATACACCCAACCCAATCCATTTGTTCATCGTTTTGGGCCCTCAATCAACTCAACCACCGCTGCCGCCTGCCGCACCACCACCACCACCATTATTATTACACTATTCTTCGTCCACATCCCTCTTTTCCTCCCATTCCCATAGGAAAATTATATAAAAAAAAGGAGATTAAAAATCAAACACGTTCAAGAACAGCATAATAATAACACCCAAGACCTTTTCTTTCTTCCATCTTCCACCCGCCCTTTGAATCTTCTTTTCTTTTCTTTTCTGTCTTTTCTTTCCCACTGCAATTTCTTCCGATCCTCCGTCGTCGTCGTCGTCGATCAGAACCTAACGATCTTGGCCGCGCGCACGACCGGATTCTCCCGGGCTATGGCGTCCCTGCCGGCGCCCTTGTAGTCGTAGCTGCAGCCGTGCCGGTCCGAGTACCGGTGCGCGCCGCAGAAGAGCTCGCCGCACCGGCACCGGAACCCCGTGAGCCCGACCCGCTTCCGGCAGCTGGAGCACCGGTTGACAGACGTCCTCGCCGTGGCCGGAGCGGTGGCGACGACGTCCACGGCTGCTGCAGCAGCAGGAGAGGCCAGCTCCACCGCCGCTGCGTCTACGAGCGCCGGCCTCGGCTGCGACGACACCGGCGCAGAAGCAGCTGAGGAAGAGGAGGTAGGGGGGACGACGGCGACGACGACGACCTCGCCGCCGAGAAGCAGCTCTGGCACAGGTTCTGCGTGGCCGGGTTCCCCGGGAACCCGCAGTTGTTGGCGCAGAGCGTGATCTCCGGCGCCCGGAGCTCCGTGGGCTCCTCCTTCTTGTCGCGCTGCGCCATGCTCGTCGTGGCAAAGAGGACCCGAACAACCGAGCTTGTGTCTGCGTATGTATGTCACGCGCGAGCGGTGGGGCTGGCTGGCTGGTGGCACGGCCGGAGCTCGCTTTACGGAGGTTGGGAGAGGCAGGCGGGGAGAGACGGAGGAGGGGGGGCTTGAGAATTGGGAGGCCGGCTGTGAGCCTGTGATCCGCGAGGAATGGACGAGAGAGGCGCCCGGGTTTGGTTTTTATCGGGGAAGGGAAGTGGGGAGACGGGGACGCGTCCCCTTCCGCGGAAGGACGCGACGCGCAAGCTCAGCGGCGAAGGCAACAGCGCGTGTTATTTCCGGCCTCGGCCTCGTTGTCTTGTCGCGTCCTCCTATTCTATTCTATTGACGACGCTGCCCCCTGCCTCCCGCTTTCGGCTGGGCCACCTGTCGCGACCTCGGCCGCTGGGGCGGACACGGCGAAGCAACGTGAACAACATGGGGCTGGGATGGGTGCATCCGCGGCGGATCCAGAGAGCCGGCGCACGGCTGGATACCGAGGGGTAGGATGGTCCCGTTTCAGTGCGCTAGGATTTCGAATTTTCTATAGGACGCGGTCGGGTCGCACGGACGGACGGGCGGGCCGTGTGCGGGCGGGCGGGCGGGCGAGGTGGGTTTGGATTGGGACCGGGGGCAAGTAGCCGCCCGGGCTGACCGAGGCCGACGCGGACGTGGACGCGGACGCGGACGCGCGGACGGGGATGACGATCTGAGCAGGAAACCAAGCGAAACCGCCCAAAACCAACCCGTCGGCGCGCACCGCCGACTCTAGCCGGCCGGGATTGGCGTACGACGGACGGCCGCAGGGGGGCTTGGGACTTGGAAAGCGTCGTCGACGTCTATCTCCCGTCCCGTCTACCGCACGAACGAACGTTCAGCTTTCATCCTCCCCGTTCGATCAGTCAGTAAAACTGAAGCCAAGCTCACCGCGCGCATGGCGTCGCTTTCGGACGCTGAGCTGTCTGGATGAGCATGGCCGTTCTTTTTTTCTCCTCTCTCCATCCTGCCCATGTCACCATCTACATACCTCCCCCACTGACAGCCTGATGCTACTAGCACCAAGTAGCTGAAAGCCTGAAAGACGAGAGGCAGAATACTAAATCGAGTGAGCGACCGCTTCTCTTCTCTGGCCAGATTTGCATGTCGACATGGGGAACTCGTGGCCGTGCGTGCCCCACACCGCGCCATTTTCTTTCATTTTCTTTTTGGCTGCCGTGCGTGAAGCCAGGACTGGCAATTTCCTCGACCAGAAGAAAACTACGGCCGGGTGCTGGGTGCATCATACATGTACAGGTACAGCGCGAACAAGGCGGGATATTACGTTGTTCCATCATGTCGACGACGTTAACAAGGTGACCAACCGGGGACCAACAGGCACGCGCGTACGAACGACGACGACACCCCTTTCATCAGGATAAGCAGATGCTCTCTCTCGACGGGGAAAGGACGCCACGACAAGCAGCTTTGCTTGCTTGCATCCCAGCTGGGGCTGGCTGGCTTGGCGTCGCTGCAGCCAGCGGCACCCGAAACTGGCAACTGCGGCCCAACCATGCCTTCGCTTGTGAAGTGAAGTGAACACACGGTGGTGCCCCGATTATCACGCGAGGGAAGGGTGGCTGGCTGTAATCGGAGCACGGGCTGGTCGCGATCACGATCGCACTTCGCACGGTGAAGAGCGGCGCGCGCTGCCGACACAGGATTCGGAACCCTCGGCCGGCCTGCCCCTCTCCCGCTAGCTGTATGGGCCAGCTGCGGAGCGCACCAGAAAACGCATGCCCGCCGGGCGCCGGTGCGTCGCTCGAAAGGCTGGAGATCGAGCACTGCATCTTCAGTGATCTGACAGCTCAAGCGCAGCAGCTAGATATCTTGCTGGATAGAGTGCTTTTCTCTCTGTGGGCCGTCTCTATCGCCGAAACGATCCTCAGCTTGGGAGGATGAGAACCCACCAAGAAGGACCGTATCCGGCGAGATATTATCTCGATTGGTTGCACTATGTGACACATCGCCGAGTTGTGCAAGCCGCCACCAGCAGATGAGGGAGATGGTTTTGCCACACGGGAAAGCAGCAGATATCTGTTCTGGATACCTGGAATCACGAACTGAACCCTTCACAGCGACAGCTATTGCTGCTTTCTGGCGCACAGGATGCTCGATGTGTACATGCTGTTTTTGGATAACAAAGTGTAGGATACAGTGATCAGAGAACTGACACAAGAAATGGCTTCAGGTCAGGGCATCATTTCAGATTTTCTTTCGGCCCCTTTGGAATGTGCGAAAATTCTCTGAATTCCAAATCCCATGAAATTAAACTGATTACTGTGAAACCTTTACGATTTCTATACAACTATTACTGCTTTTCAAAGGGGATCCTTCCGGTTTTGCTGCTGTTGCTTTGCTTTCGTTTTGTCTTCAGTTTCGTCTGCTAATTGGGCAATGGATCGTTACCTAAAGTTCAGCACTTCATTTTCAGACTTCTGCTTTGACTGTCTGGCATACGGCAACACGTAGATACATTGCAATCAGAATTTCGCACAGAATCTCTTGCACAAGCCAATGCTTGGAACAGAGAAATTCGGACTCTTTTCACTTTTTTATTTGACGTGGAGTATTCACACATCACCAAAGCCTCTGCACACAGCAAACACTTTCAAGTGTCAGGCATCAGCATTGGCAGAAACATCACGCTGGATCGCCGTTCCAGCTTGTACCTCAGCTGGTAAGCGAGTCCTGCTCCGCTGCAAGGTCCTCGCAGATCCTCTCCACGACCTCCTTCCCTCTGTCCGCGTTCTGCGTGAACCTCTCGGCGCAGCGCCGCTCCACGAGCTCGGCGACCTTGGCCGCCACGGCCGCCAGCGGCGCGCACCGGATGGTGGTCTCCTGCCGGAACAGCGTCCACTCGTCGGGCCGCGCCGGGTGGGGCTCGTAGCTGCACCGCTCCTGCACGTCCACGAGCCCCCGGAGCGTGGCGTTGCGGGAGGCCACACGCATGTCGCGGGCGGGGGCGTCCACGTCCGTGCGCTCGACGCAGAGCACCACCAGATCCCCCGCCGCCCCGGATACTAGGCCGCGGAGCAGGAACGGGAGCGGCGGCGTCCGCCCTGCGATGGCGCGCACGGCGCGTAGACGGCCCGACTCCGCGTCGACGTCGCGGGACAGCGTGTGCACGTCGAGGATGTGGGAGAGCGGCCCCCGGTGGCGGCGAGCGCCGCTGGGTCCGTGAACTTGCGCCACGCCGCGGCGGTCACCCGGTGCCAGGGTGGCAGTACACGTGCTCCTGCGTGTACGAGACCACCATGGTAGAGCGCGGCGAGGTCGGAGAGGGGGACGGGTGGTTCTCGGTTAGCCTGCGAGAGCGGTGGAGTAGCGTCAGCGTGGCGTGTCGAGAGGGGAAGAAGAGAGGAATATTCGCGTGACGCGGGGAATTAAACCTCACACGCCACAAGCTGTGCGAGCTTGGGCCTTGGGCCTAGGACATTCTTTCATTCGGCCATGGCCAGCAAAGCAGAAATCGCAGCTCGGCGTCGAGGCAACCAACATCATCATCCTTTTTTTTTTTTTTTTTTTTTTTTTTTTGCGAAACCAACATCATCATCAGTTCAACTAGATGCTTGTCTTTTGTACTACGACAAGAACATAGACAGCTATGAAGTTTGTCATCTTATTGGTACAAGATTTTATTGGCACGTACAGCAACCAGAGCGATATGTGCATGCTGCTCCCCGTGGGCAGAGACCTAGAACTAGAAGAGGGTGTAGCCGTCGTCGTAGGAGACGTGCCACCCGCGCTGGCACCGCGGCGCGTCCTCCTCGCGCCCCTGGCAGCAGCTCCAGCGATTCTTCCAGTTGGCGCGGCCGGTGTTGGGCCGGCTCCCCTCGTCGTTCCAGCGGTACACGATGATCCCGCTCTTGTCGCTCCACTCGCCGTCGATGCCCTGGTGCGGCGGCGACATCGAGAAGAGGCCCTTCTCGCCTGCGATGAACACGGCAAGATTTTACACACAAGCTTTCCCTTAAAAAGATTTTTACACACAAGCTCGGTGCTCAGAAAACCGGTCTCAACACTGTGGCATATATGGGTTTGTATGGGCCTCCAACTATATTAGTCGTGGGTTGACAAGTGGGCCTATAAAGATTATTGTATAAAACAAGCCCAAATAAATTGCTATGACCTGACCGCCACCGTAGGCTGGAGCACACAGGGCCACAGAGGATGAGTCGATGAGAGGATAAGACTCCACCTGTGATGTGGCCATGGAAGGCGCAGGCGGTCGGGTGGTTCTCCTCGTCTCGGTAAACGCCGCCGCATCTGAGGCACCGCTTCCGCTCCTTCTGCTCCTCCGTCGCCGCGGCGGTCGAGCTGCTTCCCGGAGTCGCTCTGGCTCGCGCCAAGCGCGGCCACCGTGCACTGCGACGAGGAGAGCGGCGGGGCAGCTCGAGCATGGGCATGGGCACTAGCGGCAAGTAGGTGTGGGTGGGTGCGAGAGGAGAGGACGCCATTGCGTGGGATGTGTGATCGGAATGGCGCCTGGCCGCGGCGGCATCTCGATGATATGATGATGGAAAACGGCATCTGAGCTTCTGGGCCTGTTATCCTCGATTGGGCCGAAAACAAAGCCTGTATAAGAGCCCATAAGGTCCAAAAAGTTTTTTTTTGGCAACGGGAGACCACAACATATTTAAGAGTTGTTTGGTATTTTTTATATTATCTGAGTATCCCTTGCAAGAATTAGGTACTCCCTCCGTTTCAAATTGTAGTTCACTTTTGCATTTTCTAGATGCATTGATTTTGCTATGTATCTAGACATAATGTATAACTAGGTGCATAGCAAAATCAATGTATCTAGAAAAGCCAAAAGTGAACTACAATTTGGAACGTAGGGAATAAAAGTAAAACGGGATGATTTCCATGTTTTCGTGGTCTGTTCAAATACTTATTCTAAGCAAAAAGTTACTGGTCATTAATTTCTCATTCTATAATATACATTTTAGCATTTTATTTCAAAAATATAGCTACCAACGTAGACGTTTATAAATTCTAAAATAAAGTACACTAGAGTAGGTTTGAGCGTCCATGTACTGGCCCTCTAGGGTGCCGCTCATGCATGCTGTATTAAACTTTTTTCTATCTTAACACAAAGATGCACAAATCGTGATTGAGAAAAAAAAAAATCTAGAAAAATATAAGCACCTATGTCAAGTATAGAGTAATGTAATAGGTGAATAAATTCCACAACATCCGAGCTAATGATTTTAGATGCTCAATTACAAATTAAAAAAGTTCTTAACCTTCCATATAGCTTAACTTTCTTGGTTTACTCTACTTGATACTGTGGGCAATAAAAATATGAGTTAAATGCATGAGCAGTACCTGAATCTATCATGGAATGTCACTTAGGTTAACTTCTGAAACACATTCCTGTGTCCTTAAAGTTGCTAAGTAATGCACCACATGTATTAGTCAGTATGGTTTCAAATGACTTGTGGTGCAAGTTTTGGGAGTTTATGGAAGGCAAATCTCATTGCAGAGCTTCAATACAAAGTTACCAAGACCGCTACATCAACTTGTATAAGTGGATGAAATATTTTACCTCAACACATAGTTTCATGGGCTAGCCACATCACTTTATGGATTGTCATGGTGCTATAATCAAATGTGGCATATGAGATATATAGCCTTGCAATTGCATGCAATTCTTTACTTATCTCGCACAGAAGATCATTGAGAGCACGTGTGAATAAAACAAATTGGTCTTGGTGGAGTTTGCACTGTGTTGGTAAATGTGGTGGTGGGTTTCGTCTTAATGAAACTATTTCTCTCTTTTGTCATAAATACCATGCCAACAAAGCAAATCTGCTGAAGTTTTTAAATGAGAATGAAACCCTTGTTAAACCACCAATGAGACTAGACTAAGTGTCACTCCTTGACAAGTTTAGAAAACTGCTCATGCACTTAACTCAAATGTATCAAACTAGTGTGTTTTCACAATAATTATATAGCCTCTCAAGAAATTTATTACAACAATAAAATCATAACTTCAAAACAAATTTTTGATGGCATATCTCAAACGATATAATCTGTTTAAAACGAAGACAATACTTAGAAGGTGTTTTTATCCGTAGCTAATAGTTAGCAACTCAAATTTGTTGTAGTGTTACTGTTACCCAAACAATTGGCTAATAGCTCAAGTAAAAGTTACTATGTTATTAGCTAGTTTTTCCTAACTAAATGTAGCTTCATATGTATTAGTTGGAGATTCCACACAAGGCTTACATAATAATCAATTCATCAAAACCATTATTATTGAGGAGTCAACCAAAGTCAACATTTTGATTACATATATACTCACTCCGTTCCAAATTATAAGACGTTTTGTCTTTTCTAGATTAGTTGTATTTGTTATGCGCATAGATACATAGTAAAAAACAATGTATCCATAAAAGCCAAAATGTTTTATAATTTAGAACAAATTTAGTAGAAAACAGTATCAACATTATATTCTACAGATACTATTTTTGTGAAAATATATTCCATGATTAAATAGAATTTACTAATATGAATGATTATTGGGATTGATTGACGGGTTGAAACGTGAGTTTCTTATCTTTTATGTAGGGAGTATTATTTTCGAAACGCAGTGTGTTGCTGGGTTTTTATTGAGGGAAAAATAGGCCTAGATGCACTGACCTGTAGTTGGAATGTAGTACTTTGGCGCACCAGCGTAGTACTGTACTAGTAGTATCAAACTTTTCACGACAAAGGCTGAAGAGTTGGCAGGGGCAGTGAGTGATGAGACGTTACATGGCAAAGCATGCGCATTCAGGTAGATATAGTATCTGACAACCTGAAAAGATGGAAGGCTGCTTCCCTCCGTCCGTCCTCCTGCATTGTATAACTGGCTTTGCATTGCACGCCGCGTCAATGCAACTCGCTTCGTCTCGATCCGATGCACACGGCCGGCACCTAGAGTGCACGCAACACCAACGCGCCCGGGGTGTGCCCACCGATCCGTCGCCGGCGTGCGATGGAGACCACGCGTCCTCGTCGTCCTCGCCGGAAAACAACAAGGGCAATGTCCGGTGCGATCGGAGCTTGGGGGGGCCTGCTCGTTTGATTCCCTCCAGTCCAGCTCCAGTGCAGTGCAGCTTTCCCTTTCGGCTCAGGAGACGCGACGAAAGCTCATCATTTGAGACCAGCATCACATGGCATGGTAGTATTGCGCTGCGCATCCGAATCTGACGTTCCATCCGTGTCCGATATCCATCAGGACTGGCTACACATATTTCTGTCGGCCATTCCGCGAGCCTCCCAGGTGAGCCAAAAAGTTGATCCTCCGTCGATTCATCTCCTGCTCGATCTCCGATCTCCGTGAAAAGAAGATCCATCTGAAATATCCGGCGTCTCCAAGCTCGAAAGCACGTTGTGCGTGCGTGCCCCGGTGCCCGTGTGTTGAAAGCCTGTTCCTCCGCCGGCTCCAGGGTCGCCGTTTTCCTTTTTCTGGGGCATGCAAAACAATGGGGAACACGGCTCGCAGCCTTTCCGCGAGCAGCGCTGAGATGGTACCATTGCAGCACTCGCATACAGAACTACACCTCCATACAAGTTTCTCAAAACACAAGCATAATAATAATTTACATTATTTCTATACGTACCTACCAACAGTCCAACACATGTACTCCCTCTCGTCCCATGGAGTTCGCGTCGTTTTTGACTTTTAAACTTCATGTTTGACCATCCGTTTTATTCAAAATATTTATACAAATCATAAAATAAATTAATCAATATTCAAGTATCTTCATTGATAAAATAAGTCGTAACAAAATAAATTATATTTGTGCAAAAAGTTTGAATAAGACAAAAACATCGAATAAAGATAAAGCACGGAATCCGGGGTGACAAACTCGGTGGGATGGAGGGAGTAGATGGATATACTGTACTACGTGATAGTGATATTTTCAGCCACGCATGTATCAATGCAAATTGTCATGTCAGATACTAAACCGTTCCAAATTGTAGTTCGTTTGACTTTTTTCAACCCTAACTTTGACCACTTGTCTTATTCAAAATTTTTACGCAAAATATCATTTCTTTGGTTGCGATTTGTTTTATTAACAAATGATCTTTAAGAATGACTTAATTTTGGCTATTTTTGTGTAATGTTTTTGAATAAAACGAGTGGTCAAACTTAGAGTCGAAAAAAAGCCAAACGAACTATAGTTTGAAAAACGGAGGGAGTATAACTGAATCCATATGCAGGGCAGAGCGCCATGATTGGATCTACATCATGATCTACTAGCAATCATCCATATATAGGAATTTATCCACTTGCATGTCTCAAAAATCCCACTTGCCTTCCAAGGATAAGTAATCGATAGGCAATGATATACTAAAGTTATAAAAAAATATATTTTACTTCCCTTAATCAGTCACGTGGTTGCCTCGGTTTGAAACCTCAACACTTTTTATAAAAAAAAAAAAAAAAAAAAAAAAAAAAATTGGGTCAGTTTGCCCCTCATAAAATGAGGTTTTATTTCTATATTGGGTTTAGCTTCACATTATTATGAGAAGGAAACATAATGAGACTAATGTGTTTATAAAAAGAATATATACAACTTCTTTATAATTAGATTGATGCATTTTCACACCTTCATTGTTAAATCTATTACTATTGGATACATTTTCAATGTCATATATTGATTGTTAAACCTTCATTATTAGCTCTTGATATGAGTGATTTGGATCACTACTTATGGCCTTACTTGGGCTAACTTGTGCATTATTCCCCAAGCAACCCCCCCGCTTTCATTTTGAGGTGGCAATTGGGTAGAGGGTGACGACGCCCCTAGACTTTCGATTACTTCCATATGTATAAAATGCCACTTGAGCCGATATATGAATGACACAAAACATGACAATAATCGATGATAGTGGACGGTGGGTCAAGGGATAAGAAAACCTACATTAATTACATCAACAAAGTTCAAACAACACGTGACAAGACATGAGGGGTCAACTCGACCTCGGATAGCGATAGGCACACAACACTCTTAAGGGCAACAACCGCCAAGTGGGAGGAGCGGGGAGGGGAGGGGGGGGGGGATGAGGGTCTAGTCGAGAAAATTGAAGACCGTGTTGTGGTAGTTCTAGATGATCCAACGGATCGGGAGGATGCATGTGTCTTGCAAGCGGCTAGAGGGAAGGGGTAGGTGAGAGGCTGAGGGTGTGAAGGTCCAACATCACTTTATCAAGGCAAACTTTGCAATAGAACACCGCATTTCGGGGCTATGAATAAGAGGTGTCGATGCTCTCGGCCGCATGATAGGAGGGGTGCCCTCATGGCCGGAGTGACATGGCGGTGAAGGAATTCTCAAATCATGGTGTCCCGTCATATAGGACCCAAAGAAGACGTAAAACCTTAATGGGGTCATAGTTGTCATAGTTGAGGCCGAGAAAAGGGTATGTCGTGAAGTTGGTTGCGATGAGCATAGTCTAGACCGTCACAACCTTGAATACCAACTTGGGGCCCGGAATAAGTGACGAGAAGTTGGTCTAGTCGTTTGAACTATACATACATTTGAGGTGCTCACAGAGGTTTGTTGACAAGCGCCACATAGACAGAGTGAACCTCACCAGCTTAGGTGTGAACCTTCGTTTGATCTTCTCCCATGTTGTTAACCACTAGACACAAAAGTTTTTCCCTAATGGCACATGCATTCATGCGCATCACCGTTGAATGCACATGGAGATGCATAGACATTCAATAGTGCATGAAGTATAGACCAAGGCATTTACCAAAATTTGATTTCTCAAGGTGTGGTCGGTCAAACATCACACATAGAGTAGATCGAGTAAGGCATATCTCAACTTGATTATATTTCTTATGGCATCGCTGGTCACTACATGCGTGCTTTGACATAGAGATTGTGTTTGGAAAATACAACAATTCATGCATATTAATTACTTCCTCTGTTCCAAATTGTAGGTTGTTTTATCTTTTCTAGATACATTTCTTTTTCTATGACATAGTGTATAACAAGGTGTATAACAAAAACCTACAAGTGTATAACAAGGTGTATAACAAAAAGAAATGTATCTAGACATAGTGTATAACAAGGTGCATACAAAAACAATATATCTAGAAAAGCTAAAATGAACTATATATAATTTGGAACGGAGGGAGTAATTGTCTTTTGCTCGTGCTTTAATGACACACATTTCAATACCTTCCTTGCTAACACAAAAAACTATGCAGTTCTTGTACTGAATGAAATATGCACGAAAAGAGGAAAGGATCAAGTGGTACACTCTAGCCGTGAATCGATGACTCAAGTTTCTGAACAGTGCAATCGATCGATCACATATTCACAAGCTAGCTGTTGACACATTCATGCCCGTGATTGATTTCTCGTACGTGGCACTGTGCCAGTGATGAGCCGTGTGCAGTACTTAGCTAGCTAGGATGGAGCAGATAAAAGAAATGAAAGAAGAGCTCGATAATCTCTTACTACATACTGTCGTAGTGTAGTACAACAGATGTTTTTCTTTTGCACTTGCACTTGCACCGGTCGGTCGGCCTATCGATCAATCATACGTTCTTTGAAGTATATGTATGTAAGATCGACCTGCCGGCCGGCTAGTACCCGTATGTAGTACATAGCTCGATCGATACATAGACGCCTGGACGGATCGGTCACATCGTCCTGCTGCCCGCCGTGGCGGCAGCGTCGTGCTCGACATCGGACACCGCGCCGTCATCGTCGTCGTCGCCGCACCCGCCGCCGCCGCCGACGAAGCCGTGGCCATGTCCGAAGGCGCGGGCGTGGTCTTGAGGAGCGCTTGTGCTTGAACTCGGAGCCGCAGAGGCAGTACCAGAGCCTGCCGCAGTTCTTCTCGTGCGTGCGCCAGTCGCCCTTGACGGCGAAGGCCTTGCCGCATCGGCGGCACAGGAAGGGCTTGAGCCCGTGCTTGCGCTTGTAGTGCGTCTGCAGCGTGCGGAAGTCCTTGAGCGGCTTGGCGCGCGGGTGGTCGATGTGGTTGCGGCACCCCGGCGAGCAGCAGTAGCACGGCAGCCGCAGCATGGCCGTCGGCTGGATGCCCCGCAGCGACTCCGGGCCCTTGCGGTACTGTGACCCGTGACCCCACATGTGCATCTGCGTTCAATCAGGGGAAAAAAAAAATCACCCACGCAACAATAATGCAACGACAGACGTACATACTTATACACGTACAGTACGTGCGATCAGGACAGAGAAACAGTTTAAATACTTGTACAATGTGATGCAGTGTCCTGTAACTCCTAATGTACTTACATGAGTTGCTAGCTACAGCTACTTGGGCTTACCGTACATGTCCTTTTTTGAACGAACATATATAGTAGCGTACATGATCATATGCTGCAACAACGGCAGTGGTCATGTGATCATGCATTTATGCATGCATAACAAAAGGTAACATTAATTATTACTACTATTTTTAGGCAAATTATTACTACTGTTTTTTAAAAGCAACTATTACTACTGTTACTACGATCAGTTCACTGATCTATTACTTTTGTCGAAAAGAATACAATTTCAGCCTAGAAGCCGTATTGAGTTTAACCAAATTTATTTATAAATAAATCAGTATCTATAATATCAAATAAGCAGTATTAGATTCGATAAAGAATGATACTCCTTTTTATAAAAAAAAAAAAAAAAAACTGTGCATCTCTTTGACATTAAGTACTAGCTAGATTGGGCATTATATGCATATGAATTATGCATATGCATGCGCATCTCTTTGACATTGGTTTGGTTGCTGTGATCACAGAAGACTGGCATCCGTAAACAGTGTTCTCCCTTATATATTATGCCACAGACTTTTTCTTTTCGTTTGCACCATGTCAGTCAGTGGTGAAACTCAGATCAGGAGCCGCATGATAGCACTGGCCAGCTCGCAGTCGCTGCATGCAAGCTTTTTGAAAGCGAGGGCTGTCTAGCTAGCTACCTTCCACACACTAGCTTGCTACTGTAGAGTGTACGTACTACTGTATAGACCATGGCTCATGTTTGTGTTGTTT
The DNA here is from genome assembly GCA_015847255.1 of Hyparrhenia diplandra. NCBI lineage: Eukaryota > Viridiplantae > Streptophyta > Magnoliopsida > Poales > Poaceae > Hyparrhenia > Hyparrhenia diplandra. Next base: position 97,049 of record JADLZK010010549.1, read on the forward strand.
CTTTCGGAGGGCCGGTGAGAAAGAGTGCGGGCGTGTCAGCGTGTGTGTGTTTGTACCGTGTACGTGCGCGATTGCGTCCGCCGCACAGTGAGCGTGTGCCAGGACGGCATAGCTAAGCTACAGCAACAACACTGTACATCTCTCTCTTGCAGTTATCGGGAGGCGTGAAGGCCCAGCCAGTGAATCCCAAGTACAATGCTACACAGCAAGAGGAAATTACGTTTTTGTTGTCCTCAAGCTCTCGACCGTGGTCGATCATTCATTCTACTATTCTATCTACCTAGAGGCTTTCATATGAACATGATCAAAGACAGAGATCAGATCAGTGGTAATGTTCTGGAGAACGAACATGCTCATCTCTTTCCATGACCAGAGACACACCATGTATCTCAGGCATGAATTTGGTGACCAAGCTACATCGTCCATGGCATGCCCAAATGAAATTAGACCCAGAAGACAGAGAGCGGAGCGCCACTGGCTTCCTGCATGTGGCCTCCATCGATCTCCATGCATGCATGCATTCCCAAAGGAAAGACGAACTCCCGGAAAAAAAGTGAATGAAGGAGTCCCTCAAAAGTTGCATGCATGCATGGCTTGCTCTTGTTCAATCACACGAAAAGGCGGCAACTGCATGCGACCGGCCTGCTGGTCTTGTTTCTGAGCTTAATCGGCCGGCCGGCCACAACAGACAGGAGCACGTGTATGTAATCTATCTGGCGAGCTACTGCTACTAGTACCTGATTATCACGTCCAGCTCTCTTTCACATGAGCACCTACTTATCCAAAGGACAATGACCATTGGAGAAGAACTTACTGTTTCCTGCTTCAGAGTTTGGTTTCATATCTCCAAACAAACCGTGGTCCGTAAGCAAAACACCATCTGCATCGACCTATGCTACTCCGATCTATAAAAACAAATAAAGAAAGAGAGGATATTTGCCTAGTCATGCCTTTGGAGGATCTATATATATATATATATATATATATAGTTATCTACATATACGACTATGTGTCTATGTCTACTATCTAGTACAATTCCAAACAAGATCACAGCACTGTTACACGAGCACGAATCTACACGGCATAGTTCCAAGATCAGATCGTATCTACACGGAATTTGCACTAACTGCAATGATTTGAGAGTTTCATTTTTTTTGACAAGTATTTGAGAGTTTCATTGGTAGAGTGAGAATCTATAGCCTGGCCCTTTAATATTCAATAGCATACGTTAAAGGGAATCGACAGTTAGAACATAACAGCAGACGACACAGATTGTTCCGCTCTGTCCCGACAAAGGAACCGTGGCTATTTACAGCAACAAGCTGTCTGTGCTGTGGGTTCGTCATCCGTGTTCATTTCACATAAAACCGGCCGACTTGGCCACTGTAGAAACTTTATTTAACCTAGCTAGCTATAGCTACTGCCACATCATTCAATGTTAGGTAACTAGTTCCAATTATTGAAAGGGAGGGGATCGATCGACATCGATCTACGACGACGTTCCCGCTTGTGGGTTGCCGAAGAAACTAGCAAACCCAAAATTATTTCAATTCGTTCGTCCTCAACAGACGAGAAATTAAAAGAGAAGCTACTGATCACCAACGGAACGAGTTTAATGATTCTAGAGAAAAAATCAATGTTTGGGAATCGTAATTTGCCAGCCTTTGACAAAACCCACTTTGATTTGTTTGTGAGTTCAATTATTTCAGTTTAGAAACAAATTCTAAAAAAATTCAGTTTAGAAAAAGTTGAGGAGACGAATGAAAGAAATGCATGCAAGCAGGTGCAAGCGGCAAGAAGAATGAATGAAATGAAAGAATTAATGTCTGGATCCATGGGCTCACTCACCTGCATGTTGTTGTATCGGTTGAAGGTCTTTGAAGCAGACGGGGCAGGAGAACTGCGTGGGGCCGATCAGGATCTGCGACGGCGTCGGGATCCAGTACTGCCCCTTGTTGAGCCGCCCGATCGGCGTGGACGGGAACCCTAGCGGCGCCGCCGCGGTGGTCTCCTCCTCCTCTTCCTCCTCCTCGCCGCCACCGTTCTCCCTGCTGTCATCCTCCTCCTCCTCCTCGCCGCCGACGCCGTGCTGCTGCCGCCTGCGGGTGCCGGCGGAGAGGTCCGAGACCAATTCGGCCGCGGCCGGCAGCGGCAGGCCGATGCGCAGCGCCACTGTTACGTCGCCCAACGCGGAGCCGCCAGAGACGGAGCCGTCGGCAGCCTCCACGTCCATCGGGTCATCACCCACCGCCTTGGCGTTCAGGTCGGCGAACAGCCCACCATGTCCGTGTCCCAGGCGCTGCTGCTTCTGGCCGTGGTTGCTGCTCGCGGTGGGGCCCTCCTCCTCCTCGTCGTCCCTTTTATCCTCTTCAGAAACCGTCGCCGGTGCCCGGTGACCGCGGTGCTCCTCTTGTCGCGTGATACCGATACCGCGCGGGGCGGGGGCCAGAGAGAGCAGCGGCAGGGCTTCCCCGGAGCGGAGGCGAGGGCGGGGCGGGCGTCGTCGGGGCAGGTGGTACTGGCTGATGATGCGCCGCGAAGAAGAAAAGCAGGGAAGGGTCGGCGGCGGCGGCCGCCGGCGCTGGCGCAGGTGGCGCTGCGGGGTGGTAGTAGTAGCGGTGGTGGTGCTGGGGATGGCTGTTGATGAAGCTCGTGTAGGGATTCTCCATGGCAGCACCGGATCGGAGGTTGTAGTAGCTAGCTAGCCTCGGAGTACCTTGCGGCTTCGCTGCACCAGCGCTACACAGTGGTAGCTTGTGTGGTGTGGTGTTTGTGTGCGGCGAGGTGGTTGGCGTTGGCGTTGGCGACGGGTTATTATAGGGGTGGGTGGCACGTTTGGAGTGGAGTATTCACCGTGCCGCTTCCGTCCATCATGGCTAGTTGGCTAGTTGGGTTCCAAGGAACTGTGTGTGAGGGTGTGACTGTGTTCTTGAGGAAAGCATCTCTACTATTTTGATGGCGCCATCTATGTGCAGTTTATATGTACACAACATTCATTCAGTTTGTGCATTTGTGTTTTCGAGAATCTAACGTCGATGAAGGATGTTGCTGGGCTGTTTCTGGTCTAGTCAAAATTATAAATGGGGGTCAAAATTTCTTTTCAAATACAGAAGATGCCTTTACTGCAGGAGTTCTTCTCCCCGGCTGCTACAGGAATTTATAACTGCACGCCGGCTATTGCACCTGTCATACATCAGACAACAACGTAACATGTATTGAACATCTAGAGTTTGGACTTAAGAACACAGCAGATTTCTTCTTTAACATATTAAAAAGTAGACTCTAAATTGGTGATCAGTAATCAAGATTCATCCAAAATTTCACCTTATCGTTATATCCATAGAGCCTAAACTAGATATTAAACAGTATTGGCCGGACTAGTTGTCTTTGTTTTTTTTTATTAATTTGTACAGATTTTTTTGTTGTTGTTCTTGCATTGGATCCTTTTGCATAACCTTTGATTCACTTAAGTGCAACCATTTGGGACATCACTATATAGTTCCTAGGAATTTCCTAGCATGCAAACTTGCCGAAGAAAGGCCTGTGAATATTATGTGAGATATATCGTCAATATAGGAAAATTTTGGGTTACCTATTTGCTGAGAAGAAAATTCATCGTTGTCCAGGTGCAAAAATCCGGTACACAGATACTCATGCGAGTCCTAATATTTGGTCAAGAAGCTGGTTTCTGTTTCTGTTTCTCTCTTATTCTTTTATTATTTTTTTGCCCTCATCATATATATGAGCGACATACTCCCTCCATTGCCACAACGACTTAAAATTTGGAATGGTATTCGCAGATTCCGTGCCCGCGCCATCGCCTTGGATCGCGGCAATCACCACTGTCATATTTCTGACAACCGGGTCTTAAAGGTCTCGGATGGCTTCCGCCCTCTCCGCTCCCTCGACGGGCGGACCCGGCGCCGCCGCCGCAGAGCCTCCACCAGCCGCGGCGCCCTCTCCAGCCACCACCGCCCCCACCATAGGCCTCACGCCACCAGCCCCCACTCCTCTCCTTGAGCAAGACCCCCACCACGAACCCACTCCGAGGCCGAACCCGGGGAGTGCCCAACCACCTGCCCCGCCGACGACCACCCGCGCGCCGACGGCCACCCCTCGGCCCAAATCCACCACCACAACTCGGCGGTACCTGCCCCACCTCGATCCGGCGGCTCCCATCACCCCCTCGCCACCCCATCGGCCTCCCACGCTTTGGATGCGGAGGATGCCCACGGTTGAGCTTGTGGATTGGGATGAAGATGGCATTGAAGCGCCCGGCGGCTGCGGTGGCTACGGGCGACCTGAAAGGGGAGCTTGTCCACGCCCGGATCGGCCGGAGACTGCCTCGATTCGCCCGCTACGCCCGGACTTGAAGGGGGGTGCATCACCTGCCACCTCGCTCCACCCGGGCTCCGGCTCCCGACCGCCACACTGCGAGGGCAGTCTTTGCCGCACCGCCGAAAGGCGAAATCGGTGCTTTCGTGGTGCGGCCCGGAGGTACGTCGTCGCCCATCCATCGCCAAGCGTCGGCGCCCGCTGGATCTGAAGTCCTCTTTCAACCAGCATGATGCCGATACGCCCTCGCAGGCTCATGGCGCGCATGTGAAACGCGGCGTGGGGGCGCCACCGTGCCATTCCTCTTCGAGCAGCCATGGCCGAGGCGGGAGGCAAGGAGCGCGACCAGGAGGCCTTTAAGAAGAGACTTGTTGGCCGCTGCTATCACTGCCTCGCCTCGGACCATCTCGTTGCCTAGTGCCGTGACCACGTCTTGCCTGGCGGGAGTGCAAGGGGTGGGGCACTTAAATTTCGCCATTGCTACGCTCGCCACGGAAGCCAATCTCGCCGACCTCCGTTCAAGGATCATTCCCCCAACAACATACATAGCCGCATCACCTTCCCTCCACTAACACACAACTGGCCGTCGTCCGGCCAAAGCCCACCACAATCGGCCTCCATCCACCAAGTGCCGCGACTTACGAAGTTCGCGATTTGGAGGGTGAGTACGCCGAAGCCGGAAGACGAGTCCGTGAGTCGGAGCGCCGGACGACGATGAGTCGCCGCCCCGTCGCGTCGGGACGGCGCGACATCCTCTCACACATACCTCGAGGAGATGGTGGCATGTGTGCGCGATCGGGAGGACCAGGCCTCTCGATCCCATGATCCGGGAGTCTCGGGGAGTTGAGGTCGTCGGCTTATCGCTTGCCGGGCGACCGTTACTCACCCGTGGATGACGTAGGCAAGGTGGAATCCTTGGCGGGTGGCTCCCAAGCTGAACCAGGCGTGAGGTGGAGATGATCGCTGATCCGCGAACGGGATGGACATTGACACGATGGGGGCGCATGAATCGGAGCTGCCGGAGGTCGACGGCATAATGAGCCGGTGGAGGAGGGCAGCCATGTGGAGGAGGCCGCCCGGGAAGAAATTGATCTCCTTGCGGGGCTCTTCCGCGAGCTACCACCCCCCGCTCCTCCCAACCCCCGACGGCTCCAGCCCCCAACATGACCGCACCAAGGACGCGTTGGTCCAAGAAGGACTTGGTCTCCACTCGCCCAAAGCACTAGACTTGCGGCCAAGCAGTCGGGTTGTTCCTGTTGCCCCGCGCCCAATACAAGCCGATGAAGGAGTTGAGCTTCATCGACAACGACCAACAGCAGCACGGCCGGACAAGGCAAAGGCTGATTACATCGATCAGTATGGTGGAGACCTCCCGCAGAAGGCTGTTGAGGCAATCTTGACTGCAACCCGCATGAGGAACAAAAAGTTGACCAAGGCCCTAGCAATGACAGCAGGGGAAGGCGATCACGAGTGGAGATGGAGACCTAGAGAGCGTGACTCCTACTCTCGATCTCCTTGTTGTCTTTGTGGTTTGAATCAATGTTAGGTCCAAAGTGCCATGTCAGTGTTGGGTTCATGGTTTGCTGGGAGCAGGCGAATGTGTGGCGTTTAGGCCGCCAATTGTTGCACGCTCCATTAGCGAGTAGTCAGCTAGGTTAATAAACCCCCATATAGCCTAGGTTGTGTGGGGGCGCCCTCAGCATGTAAACTCGGATGTTTTACTTACCTATCTTATTATTAATCAAAGCCGGCCTGCCGGATCTTTCAAAAAAAAAACATATATATGAGCGACAGGCAGGTGTCTGCACCGCTCCATACACACATCAGCGCGTTGTGCTACTTGTGATCTCGTTTTCTCTCAGGTCAGGGTCTACCAGTCACGAATTAATGGAGACGAGCCGACCATGCTATTTGCCATGTTATAATCAGGACACCGACACCTAAAAGCGCTCCATCCAATGGCCAAAACGGATGAAAATACTGCAGATAAGCTAGGAGTTAACAGAAGTTTCACATGTGTATGTGTGGCCAACAGTTCTATACTCCCTCCATTTCAAATTATAGTTGACTTTAGCTTTTTAATATCCATTTCTTTTACTATATATCTAAACATAGTGTATAACTAGGTGCATAGCAGAATTAACATATATAAAAAAACCAAAGTGAACTACAATTTAAAACGGAGCGAGTACTACAACCAGCACTAATGATGATTGGACCGTGCTGGGTATATCGAATCCCCGCGCTAGTTTTTTTGGACAAAATGTTTGTATGAGATTCGTGACGCGTGTTAGCTTTGTGTGTAAGAACCTCTAAGTTTCTGTGATAGCTTGGAGTGTTATATATAAGCACCACTGGATATTATTTGCCATGGGTAAGCCGATTTTTTCGTAGTTATAATTAAATTGATATTTGACTAGAAAATGTGCATTGCACCTAACCTAATCCATATCTCGGAAATGAGCTTAGCCCCATCGCTGCACGTGAATTATTCTAACCCGTAGATATTGACGTTGATTCGGGTCACACACCGGTAGAGGCTTAAGAAAGATCATCATATTTAGGATACTAAATCTTAGATTAGTCTTGGGTTTACATTCATTAGCGGAAGACGAAGCCATTAGGCCTTGTAGCGATGACCAGTGTGCCTGCTAGCTTGGTGCAGAATATTGGTGTAGTGGCCTAGTCATACCCGGCACCGAATAGCCATCCTCGTGGCAAATTTACTAGTTTCTCCCTCCTTTGCAAGCCAAAGTTACTAGTTTTCTACTTCGCATAGGCTCACGAGCACTCGATCGTCCCTCTCCACTCCCCTACATCATTCATTCCGGGGGACAGACCCTTAAAACATTCATTCGACTGGTAGTCCCTCACCACTCCCCTACATCATTCCTTCTTCTTGCACACCCCATTGTAAGAACTTCAGAGCATATGACCGATAAACATGCACTCGTACTCAGTAGGTCTATAGCCTGAACCAGTATAGATCATTTTGTCTTTGGATGCTACCCATCGTCGACATATGTATAAATTCACTTGTCGAGTGACAAAACAACAACACAAGCCTTCAAGTTTCTCTGGTTCTCCCCAAGAAAACCTAAGCAAGATCCTAAAAAAGCACTTAGACCTAACACTCGAATTCCTTGGCCAACATTTCCATTAAGAACTAGAGGTCGTTAACGAAGGATATCTATAGTACCACAACATGTGTTGCTCCACTCAACGGTTTAAGGTGGACACGTCAATTTGTAGAATCAAACTGCATTTAGAGCCGTCCCTTGAAATTGATATTTAGAGACCACTGTCTTTTCTCACTGCCTTTAAAATTGAGATGGAGACGGGTTTTTAACGAGAGCCTCAAGGTATACATTTTAGTGATGGATTTTGATTGAGCTCTCTCTCAATGAATAGAGACATCTCTGCGGATAGTTATTTATCTAGTAGTGCGACCGGGACGGTCACCTACCTGGCCAACACTGACGTCCGGATCCGATGAAACCGTTCATCGCTATGGCCATTGCCAGAGCTTTTTTAAAAAAGGGAATATATTAATATCTCAGCTTCTGCATCGACTAATGCAAACGACTTACAGGAAAATAAAATAAATTCAAGGAATCTCAAAACCAAAGTTTAAAGCCAACAAGACAAAAATGATTTCAAACGGAAAAATCCAGAGCTTGTAGTATATATAGTTTGGTTAAAGAAATTAGGCCTTGTTATGCTTTTTATGAGTATTTTTTTAACAAAAGATACTAGTCAAAACCATCGTTTTTGGAGAGCATGTTTATGTTCAAAAGTTTATCACTTAGGAGTATTTATGACAGGATATAGTGTATATACATATGTTTGTCACTCTTCTTTTTTTATCCAAAAATTTGCCCTACATTATCCTAGTAGAGCAAAAAAAGGAGCAACTTGATACTTGAGAAAGCAATGGGCCCAATAATTGTGTATTAATTCAAACCCAGCATTCAAAGCGTGCACAGTACATATAGAGGCGGCCTTTACCAGCTGCAAACCACTATTATGATTTATTTAGATGGTCCTTGCAATTCCTGTAGATTGATGGAGATTAAGCCTAGGGAATCTTGGAATAAATAATCCATTTGATCTACAGTTTGTAGTACAGTTTTGTTCTTTAAACAGTTCTACATTCATGACTCCCAATTAGAAGAGACTTAATTATATATGCTTCTGAATATCTAAGCAGTAGTTGCATATGCATGCTGCTAGCTGCTGCAGCTGCTTTCTGGCTAGGAATTGAAATGAAGTGTTGAACATTCAGTGATTTAGAGGAGCAGAAGTTAGCGTACTGTTTCAGTTAAGTACTTCGTCTGACCATCAATATGAGAACTTCAATCACGTAGATAGTTATTTGTTTTAAATACTGCATTTCAATATATTTTTTAGCCAGCTTGCAAAAACCGTATGGATGTCACGTCAGATACTCCTTCCGTCTCAAATTATATATATAAAAAAAAATATGTGTTATTTGAGATTTCTTGAAGAGTAAAAGTATAGTTTGACCAAAATTATATATGCTAATAATAATATTTATGATATAATTATCATTAGATTCCTTATCTTTATTAATTTTGTACCTATTTGGTGTCTTAAGTATTTTTAATTTTGTTCGTAATTTTGGTCAAATTTGAGATGATTTGACTCTTCAAGGAAATTAGAATGACTTATAATTGGGATCGTATTTAAGTAAATTTAGGCATGATTTAGTTTATTGTCACAGTATAGGACCGACCCCAGCTCAGCGGGGGCAGGGGCAGCCCAGCTGGCCCACGAGAGGCGGCGGCCGCCCCCCTTCTCACCTGCCACGCCAGTCTTCGATTCGGATTAGGATTAGGACTTTGTGTGCGGGGAGGTATTCCAATCTATAAAGAAATCTCTTATTAGGAAAAGAATAAGAGTTTGCTTGTAAAATAAATTCGGAAAATATGAGAAAACCTTTAGAGATTGCTTGAGAAACGAGTCTCATAGGAGGACTATATAAACGAGGATGTGATCTTTTAGGGACAAGCAAATTAAGGAAAATATTCTTCGCCCTTGCCTTACGCCCCACGTTGACCTAGGGGCGGCCGCCAGCCGCACCACCGCCCCTCGGCGCCGCTGGCCACATGTCGCCGCCGCCCTCTCCGTCCGCTGCTGTGACATTTATTTTTTCGAAAGTTTAAAAATAGCAACAAAAAAGTTGTGGTATCATATATTCTGTATGTGATTGCATTTTTTTGAAGAAAAATTGCACTGTCTATTTGTGGCTGTAAACAGGATGAACTTTTTACACATAATGAACTCCATACTGAACACTGCAAACATACCAAATATAATGAATCCAGTAAGATCAAAGATATAGTAACGGGACTAGTACTGTCGGGGACGCTGATGGTGGTATTTGTACTTGTTGACATAGTGCATTGTTCAAACTCGTGGACTTCAATTGGGGACGCCAATGGCGCTAGTTGTACTAGTCAACATAGCACATCGTTCAAGCTCGTGGCTTCAATCAATTGGCATACTTCAATCGCAAGAGCAATGCAACGGGAGAAACGTGGAGTCGGTCTCGGTCTACTAGAGAATAGAAAAGAACTAAAGAAACGTGGAGAGAGAGAGAAAATAAGAAAACGAATTGGTATTCTTAAAGATTGGCTCCACATGTCAGACTATGGATTTGGAATGAAATATTCGTGACCAGCTGCAGCATGTCCCCCTAATAAGTAGAAAATGAGTATTGAGCTAGCCGCATTAGTGTCAATAATGGGCACGCTTTCGAAAAAAAAAAGCTAGCCGCATTAACATTATATTGGGAGGGGATCCGTTGGAGATGCTCGGAGGCAACGGCAGCGTGGCAAAGTAGCGTATCTACAAATGTCTTTGTTCTGGATACATTTTTTGTTACTGTAGTTTGATTAGACATAGAGTATATCTAAGTGTATAGCAAAAAGTTAGTTATATGTATCTTATAATATTTAGATTGAAGAGACTTTGACCACAGAGATTGTATAGCCGGGTGAAGATCTCTAGTTTGGTTTTGGCTAATTAGTGACATCTAAAGACTAATCTCTCGATGCTAAGTGTTTGACTAGATTGGAGATTGGTCGTGCCGGAGTTGGTGCATGGTGATCATGGAGGATGGATCGAGGTGATCCAAAAAGATGATCAAGCATGCAACTCGATGGAGTTTCAGAGATCAATTAACCCCAAGGCAAAGGTATAACCATAGGGCTTTTGATTTCACACTCAAGACACCATAGAGGGGTGTGAGTGGTTATAAGATCGATAAGCCGTACTATAAAGAGGGAAACTTATCGCATATATCGGTCCTCATGTGTGTTGACACATATTAACGTATATTTTTAATTGTCAACTAAACATGGAAAAGGACTAAAATATAATTAGATAACCTTATTAGGGGTTTATACTAATGATTTTCATGAGTTTTGGTGAAGTTGTGATTTGCGTGTACTTAATAGAAAAAAACAAAGTAAATGACGCGGGCATACGACATGTCATAAACGCAACGCAATCCAACTCCCAAACAAGTCCGAAAAGGCTACGGATTATTCCCCGACACGAACTAAAACTCGGAACCAAGAAATACATCATCTAGAAGACTCCGTAGCCATTACACACGACGCGGGCCGAGGGAAGATCCCCCCGGGCCGATCGCCCAAATATCGCCGATCGGGCCCCGACAGTCGCCGCTCCAAATTTCAGAAATTTTGAATGTTCCTCCACCGCTTCTAATACTCGATCTAAAACCGTTGATTTACGCCGGTTTGATCCGATGGCGACATCAGAGAAGTACGGATTGATTCAAGGATTAATACCACATCGCTCGTTGAAGTTGAAGAGACAGAGGAAGACCGATATATAAAGACCCCCTGCACCCCTCAAGCAAGACAGAGAATCAAGTTTGATCTAAGGCTTCACGCTCATTAAGAAGTAGATCAAGTAGATCCATCTCAGTTCAATCTTCAATTCAATCGATCATCAACCACAATACAAGAGATAGAAGCTCTAGATTAGAATTAGATTGAGAGTAGTTTTATAAGTTGAGAGAATTATTGAGTGGTTGAAGCGGAGTAGAAGGAAGGCCCTGAGCCGCTTCGGGCGCCTCCATCTTCTTCCTCTTCGAGGAGTTGGCGCCTCCATTGGAGCACGACCACGAGATCTTGTGGATTGTTCGAATTCCATTGAAGTAAGTGATATTGTCTTTATTATTCTTAAGGTTCGTATTTCTTTGATAAGATTACTTTGATTCCCCGCCGCTCTTGAATTAAAGTTGTTAGATTAATGTAAGCGGTGCTTAGATTGACTAGCTCATTACTTAATACCTTCTATAGGCCGGGGTGAAGACACTTGTTAAGGCCGATCGTAGTGGTGACAAAGACTATTGAGTCCTTTGTTACGCCCGCCTCGTTTATAGAAATCGTAGGAGACCCTCGCATTGTTAGCGTAGAACCCCTTTATTAAGAGTTTCTTCATGACAATCCCTCTTGAGAATAATATTGCAAATGATTTACTTGAAGTGAGAACAAGACCTTCTTACTAGAACTCCTTATCTTTATTATCAATCTAGTTTAATTAAACCACGTAGAGATCAAGTAGTAAATCTCAAGAACCTTTCTCTACGTTCTCCCCGTGGATTCGATATTTAAAACCCATTACCCCGGGTGAAGTGCTCACCGGTATCCGTGCGCCATGATTATCAATCATAATATTCCCCGTAGGCTTAACAAATACCAACAAGCATTTAAGGCGCCGCTGCTCTGGGAGAACGGTTTAGAGATTTCTTGAGTATACATTTATCTTTTCTTTTTAGTTTAAATTCTTATCCTTTTCTTTATCATGGATACTACATCCATTAAAGATTTTTCGCACCTACGGAGCTTAGCCTTAGGCCTATACCATCATCCAAACCAATTCTATCCGAAGCCTATGAGCTACGCCCGCAGCTAATAGAGATGGTCCAAACCAACACTTTCTTATGAATAGAAGACTAAGACCCTTATTATCATCTCCAACAATTTGAGCAAACATGTGACCGCCTTCATTTAGAGGGTATGTCCGACGAGACTATCCGTTGGAAGCTCTTTCCATTCACACCGAAAGGAAAAGCTCGCCAATGGTATGACGGAACCAAGGAGAAGAAGAAAGGTGAATGGGGAACACCGTGCAGATTTCTCGCCCGATTTCTACCCCCGTTTCTAAAGTAGTCAACCTTAGAACCCAGATCATATCCTTCAAACAAGAAGATAGTGAGTCATTGAGTTCATCCCGGGAACGTTTTGAACTTCTTTGCAAGTCCGACCAGATCTAGGCCTTCAAGACCACATTTTACTTCAACATTTTTATATTGGTCTTAATAAAGAATCTAGAGCCTATTTGAATACCTCCTCACATGGATCATTCATCCATCTTACATCTAGTGAAGCTAGAACCATCTTAGACAATATTCTAGCCAAGACCAATGATGATCCAAAGAGAAGAGAAATCTCTAGAAGAAGAAATTCCGAAATAGCTACACCCGAACTTATACCGTAATCATCTCAACCTCAGTAGCTATAGAATCATCAAAGGAAAAACATTCTTTTTTCCTCGATTTTATGAATGATATCGAGGATGATTTATTTTTCGATTTTGGAAACACCTCGAATTATCATCAAGAGAAGAAACCTCGAAAAACGCAAATTCTCTTCACAAGAAGAAATTGATCGCGTTGAGCAATACTTCTCAAGACAACACACTAGGGAGCTTGCATCTATCATGAGTGCTGAATGGTTAGAAGAATCGAACTTTCTTCCGATGTGATCCGCTTAGAATCACCTTCTATACCTATTCAATGCATAATTAATGCAATCACTTATTTATGCACTTTTATAACCCAGCTTATAGGAGTTAATATAATGGCTTTATCCTTTTTTCAAGCAATTTAGTAAAAATATGCCATTATCTCCTACTACTAAGTTATTAAAGCACTCCCTCGGGGGCAAATTGTCCAAAGTTCAGAATTCTATACGCTCTACCTATTCGTAAACGACATGTTAATAAAACCCGAAGCTTTTATATCTTTGACATTAGGGAGTTTGACCTCTTAATAGGCCATCCTTTAGAAAGACTCCTTAAAGAAGGACACACGGAAAAACTAGACATTCGCCTAGGCAAAGATAAATTTCCCTTACACTTCGCACATTCAATTCATATCGAGACCGAACCCAAATTCGTAACTGCACCCAATGGAAGAGGTGAAAGAAGCATCTATAGAACATTTCGTAGAATCCAATCAAGAAGATGTAAATCAATTCTTCATCGAGGAAGAAGAAGAAAATCCAACCGAATCTGAACCTTCGATGAATTCGAGGAAACCTCGAGACCTCCCATTGAACTAAAACCTTTACCACCGGTCTTAGATATGCCTTTTGCATAATGATCCTGAATCCCCGCGGATCATTAATGATAAACTCACTCGTGAAGAGACTTACAAGGTTAATTACATCGCCTTAGAACAACACCGCGCCTTTGGCTACTCACTCCATGATCTAAAAGGCATCGGCCCCGCCCTTTGCACACATCGTATACCTACAGATCCCGATGTTCCACCATCTATAGAGCCTCAACGAAGACTTAATAATGCGATGAAAGATGTAGTAAAAAAAGAAGTTCTAAAACTTCGCAGACGTAGGGATTATATATCCCCGTGCCACATAGTGAGTGGGTAAGCCCCCGTACAAGTTGTGCCTAAAAAGGGAGGCATGACAAGTAGTTAAAAATGATAAGAACTTAATTAATTCCTCAAAGAATGCCTTTGGTTGGCGTATGTGCATAGACTATAGAAAATTAAATAAAGCCACAAAGAAAGATCACTTTCCACCGCTTTCATTGATGAAATGTTAGAACGGTTGGCAAACCACTCTTTCTTTTGTTTTCTTGATGGATATTCGTGGTATCACCAAATCCCAATTCATCCCAAAGTGATCAAAGCAAAACCACTTTTACATGTCCATATGGAACTTATGCATATCGTAGAATGTCTTTTGGATTATGTAATGCTCCGGCTTCTTTTCAAAGATGCATGATGTCTATATTTTTCGATATGATTGAAGAGATTATGGAAGTTTTTATGGATGATTTTTTTACGTTTATGGAAAAACTTTTGATGATTGTCTAGAAAACTTAGATAAGGTTTTGCAAAGATGTGAAGAAAAGCACTTGGTCCTTAATTGGGAAAAATGTCATTTTATGGTTAGAGAAGGAATAGTGCTAGGCCATCTAGTTTCTGAAAAGAGGAATAGAGGTAGACCGAGCTAAAATAGAAGTAATTGAACGACTACCTCCACCCGTGAATGTTAAAGGAATAAGAAGTTTTCTTGGCCATGCTGGTTTTTATAGAAGGTTCATAAAGAATTTTTCTCATATTGCTAGACCTCTTACAAATTTGCTAGCTAAGGATGTTCCTTTTGAATTTGATGATGCTTGTCTTAAATCGTTTGAAACTCGAAAAATGCTCTTATTTCTGCACCCATTATTCAACCCCCCGATTGGTCTTTACCTTTTGAAATTATGTGTGATGCAAGTGATTATGCAAGTGGGGGGCTGTTTTGGGGCGCATAAAAGACAAGAAACATCATGCTATTGCCTATGCTAGTAAAACTTTAATCGGACCTCAACTTAATTATGCCACAACCGAAAAAAAAAGAGTTACTAGTCTGTTGTTTATGCTATCGACAAGTTTAGATCTTACTTAGTAGGAGCAAAAGTTATTATTTATACCGATCATGCCGCTCTTAAATATCTCGCTCTCTAAGAAAGATGCTAAACCAAGATTAATACGATGGATTTTACTGCTCCAAGAGTTTGAGTTAGAAATTAGAGATAAGAAAGGAGTAGAAAATTTCATTTGTCGATCATTTGTCTAGAATGCATTTTGAGAAACAACATGAGTTACCCATTAATGACTCCTTGAGGGACGACATGCTCTATCGGATCTCCCGATCCGACCCCCCCGTATGCGTAGATATTGTTAATTTTATGGTTGGGATATGTACCACTGGGGGCTGATAAGAAAAAAGCTTATTTATGAGAGTCGCCATCACCTATGGGAGGAGCCATACCTCTTCCGAGTATGCGCCGACGGTTTACTCGGGAGGTGTGTGCCCGCAGAAGAAGGACTACAAATTATTGAGAAATGTCACCAAAGCACCATATGGAGGTCATTATGGAGCATTCCGCACACACGCAAAGATCCGCAAAGCGGATTCTTCCGCCAACCATGTATCAAGACACAAAAGACTTTGTACGAAGGTGCAACGCCTGTCAGAGACATGGCAATATCAATTCTAGAGATGCCATGCCACTGACAACCAATCTTCAAATCGAGCTCTTTGATGTCCTGGGAATTGACTACATGGGACCATTCCCAAAATCCGGACACTATGAGTACATCTTGGTGGCAGTTGACTACGTTTCTAAATGGGTTGAGGCCATGCCATGCAAGACTCGCCGATCACAAAAGTTCAATCAAGATGTTTGAAGAAATAATATTTCCAAGATTCGTACACCAAGGCTAGTGATAAGTGACGGAGGATCTCACTTCATCGACAAGAACTTCGAGAAGTACCTCTCAAATCATGGGATCCAACACAACGCCGCTACACCTTATCACCTTGAGACAAGTGGTCAAGCGTAAACGCCAAACAAGCAAATCAAGAATATCCTACGTAAGACGGTTGACCAAATGGGAACTAAATGGAAAGACAGGATACCCGAAGCTCTTTGGGCTTATCGGACAAACTTACAAAACTCCCATTGGAATGTCTCCCTACCACCGTGGTCTACGGAAGACATGTCACTTGCCCGTTGAGCTAGAGTTCAAAGCTCACCGGGCGATCAAGAGGTGGAATATGGACCTTGATGAAGCCGAACAAAAACGAAGAATGCAACTATCCGAGCTAGAAGAATGGCGAGAGAAGGCGTACCACGTGCCAAGATCTACAAAGAAAGAACCAAAAGATGGCACGACAAAAGAATCAAGAAGAAGGAATTCCACCCAGCGATCGTATTACTTTTTAATTCCAGTGGTACGACTTTTTTGGACATGGAAAACTACGAAGCAAATGGGAAGGACCGCACAAGGTGGTAAGTTCATCATCACACGGAGTGTCACTCTTCAAGACAACGTAAGGTACGCGCTGTTTAAGGTAAATGGTCATCGCTTAAAAATATTTTTAGAGCCCAATAAAGATTTAGAAGAATTAGATGTTATCGAAGTTCTTGAATTACCCAAAAATATTAATTTTCGCGAATAATGGGCCGTCATCAGGTTTTTCGGGAGAAAGGAGAGTTTGAGAACCACACGACAAAAAACGCACCGCAGACGCCACCTGGCCGGGCCGATCGGCCCAAATAACAGGCCGATCGGCCAAAGAGGCCTCCGCCTCGCGACCGTTTCGGCCCCACACGGTCTCTTGCACGAATAATTGCGGAAAAAAATTACTTTCGGATTTGTTTTAGTACCACAACCCCAATTCTCTCGCTCCCGAAAATTCGACTCGTGATAAAATCGAGGGTAGACAAGTCTCTTTTCTCATCTCATCTCGAAGCTATCGGCAATGGCTGAAAAAAACAGCTTGTTCTCTTTAATGAAAAGATTAAACAACTTGTCCCTTCTCTCAAGCAACCGAAGCCGATCGCCGTAATACCACCCGATCGTACCCCAATTCCTTTTCGCTCCACCTCGTCGTCCTCACACTCCACCGCCACCACAAGGAAGCAAGCAAGTCATGTACGCTCACCGCACGATCGTCGCCGTGAAGTCCGCACCGAAGAAGCCGATCCATGTTCCTAGCTACATGGAGGTTGAAGAACCAAAGAAGGGCGGCGTCTCACATGTGTTCGCATGGATGCCTCACGGCAACACGAGGGAGCACAAGTACACTACAAAGACCTCCATGCCGCACTACCATCAATGGAGTCCGTGCTAAGGAATCGCAGATCAAAAGGATTCCCGTAATCGAAGGCCGGCGGCGCATGCCGCGAAGCAGATTAGAAAGACCAAGGCCGACCTCGCTTTAGAAGTAGCAGCCCTCAAGAAACCCGCAAGGAAATTCACCGCGTCAATAGCGCCCTCACTAAGTCCGTCCCCTCCATCTCTTAGAGAATGAAGGAAAGAAAAAGCGTAAAAACCGGGGGAAGAGGATGCTAGTCGCAATTCAAAGAAGGGCAAGGGCCCTATATAAACATCACAGCTTAGAGAGCACATGAGTCTTAGCGCCCTCGAGCCTTAAAATTTAGTTTAATTAAAGTTGTTTAGCTTGGTTTAGTTAATAATAGTTTGCTTTAAATTTTAGAAAGTTTGGAATTCTGTAATAAAGTGCTCTCTCTTATCAATGGAATAATCCACAAGATGAGTCAAATATTTTTCTCTATATTTTTTCTCGATATGTTTTCTTGTCTCCACCATGCTTTGTATGCAAGATAATAGAGATCAAGTGTGGGGAGATCAACACCGACCAAACGGAGTAATTCGCGGCGAAAACCGAGAAAATTGAATCAAGACGGAACCATCGACTCAAGACGACGGATCAAGGGCCCAACACGACCCCAGGCTGGACCGATCGGCCCAAATATCAGGCCGATCGGCCCTGGCCAGGCCCCACTCAGGCCCCGCTTCGTCCACTGCTCGGTTTGTTTCCTGAAACTTTTTAATTTTTGCAATTTATTTTCTGTTCCGAATTAAAATGCGTCTTTTCTCGTTATGGTATGAAAAAGGTGTCATGAATAAAAGTTTTGCATAATTCCTACTTATGCCTCTGTCACTCATTGGGATGCTTTAATTGTTTAAAACATGAGAAAGAATAAAGTTAGAATAATGATCCTTTTTCTTTTATCTTGTCTTTGGAGAATTATTTATTTCAAAATATTCAAAATCATTAGTTATGCTTCTCCTTTGTGATTAAATGAATCATCCCAAAGAGAGCCATAGCAATCATTAAGATTTATCTAATTAATTGTTACTTTCTTGTGTTAAGCTTTGTCAAAACTACGACCCATGTTGAAATTTGTCTAAAGTCTAAGATCAAGATCACGTACACTACTTTCACTAAATATCCATGCTCTAAAAAGTTTTAATCTCTATCTCCCATAATTTTAAAATTGTTGAAAAAGGTACAGCTATGAAAAAGCCAAAATGTTCAAAATTCTAAGAGTGGAGAGAAAAGTGAGAGAGAGGAGAAAGTGAGCAAGTGTTCTATGGGTCAGAAGAACCCCCCTCTCTAAACAAAGAAAAAGGCAAAAATAAAGAGAAGAATAATGGACAAGTGTCCGAGGGTGAGTAGGGCCCACTTCTCTAAGAGAGTAAAAAATGGACATGTGTCCGAGGGTGAGCAAGTAACCCAACTCTCCACTAAATAGCTGGTTACCTCGTTCTTTAAAAAAAAAAAAAAAAATGTGTTCCAAAAAAGGGAGATAGAAAATTTTTCAACTAGAGAGAGCAAAGTGGTAATAATCTTGACTTACATGCACATCTTGATCTATGACTTATGACGTTTATCTCTATGGATCTACTTTTGACTCGGCAATAAATACAAGGTAAGTATGATACATGTTCTTGAGCTCTACAATGATAAATAAATTGTGAGAAAATAATATACTTTGAGAGACTTGAGAGTGTCACAAAGGAGCAAGTACAACTATGTTTTCAACTTATGCAAAACCTCTCCAATAGACTTGATTTAAAAAAAATAAAGGTGATCTGTTTCTAACTAATTCGAAGCTCAATATCCCAAGTGCAGGTATAACTATAATCGTGATCCATGCTTAGACCATCCTTTTATCGAGGACGAGTAAAAGCCTAAGTGTGGGGGAGTTTGTTGACACATATTAACGTATATTTTTAATTGTCAACTAAACATGGAAAAGGACTAAAATATAATTAGATAACCTTATTAGGGTTTATACTAATGATTTCCATGAGTTTTGGTGAAGTTGTGATTTGCGTGTACTTAATAGAAAAACAGCGAGAAATGACGTGGCATACGACATGTCATAAACGCAACGCAATCCAACTCCGAAACAAGTCCGAAAAGGCTACGGATTATTCCCCGACACGAACGAAACTCGGAACCAAGAAATACATCATCTAGAAGACTCCGAAGCCACACATACACACGACGCGGGCCAGAGGGAAGACCCCCGGGCCGATCGCCCAAATATCGTGCCGATCGGCCCCCGACAGTCGCCGTCCGGCCCGCCTTTCCGAATGTTCCTCCACCGCCTCTAATACTCGATCTAAACCGGTTGATTTACGCCGGTTTGATCCGATGGCGCATCGTAGAAGTACGGGATTGATTCAAGGATTAATACCACATCGCCTGTTGAAGTTGAAGAGACAGAGGAAGACCGATATATAAAGACCCCCCTGCACCCCTCAAGCAAGACCAGAGAATCAAGTTTGATCTAAGGCTTCACGTTCATTAAGAAGTAGATCAAGTAGATCCATCTCAGTTCAATCTTCAATTCAATCGATCATCAACGACAATACAAGAGATAGAAGCTCTAGATTAGAATTAGATTGAGAGTAGTTTTATAAGTTGAGAGAATTATTGAGTGGTTGAAGCGGAGTAGAAGGAAGGCCCTGAGTCGCCGGCGCCTCCATCTTCTTCCTCTTCGTGAGTTGGCGCCTCCATTGGAGCACGACTCGAGATCTTGTGGATTGTTCGAATTCCATTGAAGTAAGTGATATTGTCTTTATTATTCTTAAGGTTCGTATTTCTTTTGATAAGATTACTTTGATTCCCGTCGCTCTTGAATTAAAGTTGTTAGATTAATGTAAGCGCGGTGCTTAGATTGACTAGCTCATTATTTAATACCTTCTATAGGCGGGGTGAAGACACTTGTTAAGGCTGATCGTAGTGGTGACAAAGACTATTGAGTCC
This sequence comes from Hyparrhenia diplandra, assembly GCA_015847255.1. NCBI lineage: Eukaryota > Viridiplantae > Streptophyta > Magnoliopsida > Poales > Poaceae > Hyparrhenia > Hyparrhenia diplandra. Next base: position 117,328 of record JADLZK010010549.1, read on the forward strand.
TTTGTTACGCCCCGCCCCGTTTATAGAAATCGTAGGAGACCCTGCATTGTTAGCGTAGAACCCCTTTATTAAGAGTTTCTTCATGACAATCCCTCTTGAGAATAATATTGCAAATGATTTACTTGAAGTGAGAACAAGACCTTCTTACTAGAACTCCTTATCTTTATTATCAATCTAGTTTAATTAAACCACGTAGAGATCAGTAGTAAATCTCAAGAACCTTTCTCTACGTTCTCCCCGTGGATTCGATATTTAAAACCCATTACCCCGGGTGAAGTGCTCACCGGTATCCGCGGCGCTTTGCGGATTATCAATCATAATATTCCCCAGAGGCTTAACAAATACCAACAATGTGCCTTTAGGTTCAAAATTCATATGCATGCATTCTAACCTAAAGAGCTAACTCCGCACTTGTCGAAAATGTTTTCAAAAATGCTAACACAAGGTGTCGAGGTGTTCTTTGATGTGTCGGCAACAAGAAACAAGTGACGGAAGTCGGTTTGGAGCAAAGGCAAAGGAACGATTTTTAAACGATTTAAAATTCGCAGCTCAGCGTGACCGGACGCACCGGCCGAAGCACGAGGAAACCGACCGGACGCACCGGTGTGCGGGTCCGGTTAGAATTCGATAAGGGTGTAAACCGGGATTTCGGCCGGGCCGACCGGATGCTTCCGGTGCTGACCGGCATGATCGACGCGCCGATCGACCGGCCCTGGCCGGGGGTCCGATCCACTGTTCGGGGTTGTCGGTTGTGGCCAGGACCCCACCGACCGGACTCACCGGGTGAGTCCGGTCAAGGCAGGCCCGATCACCGCGGTAAAACCGTGGGTTTCCTCCCAACGGCCACATTTCGTGGTGTGGGGTATTTATACCCCCTTGGCTGCCTCTTGCTCTCTCTCTTGGTCATTTGAATCATTCCTAACAAGCTAGAGCAAGCAAGCAAGCCTCCTCCTCTCTCATTCTTGATTTGAGCTTCATTCTTGAGAGAAGAGTTGATCCAAGTGTATTTGCATCGAAGTTCTTGCATCTAGAGGCACTTGGGGATCGTAGAGCCGGTGGGTTTCCCGTTTCTCTTGGAGATACCGCTCCTAGCCGGCTTGGTGATTTGGTGGAGTTGTTGGCAAGAAGAGGAGATTGTTTCTTGGCCACCTCCGGGTGAAATTGTGAGAGGATCACGCACTCCTCGTCGGGAAGACAAAGTGCAAGGAATACATTGCTCGTGTCTTGGGTACCTCACTTGTGAGTGGTGTGTTGAGGCTAGCAAGGGCATCGCCTAGCTCAAACACCATCCTTGTGTTGGTCGGCACAACCGGAGAGTAGCTTGTCGGTGTACAAGTGAACTCCGGGTGAACAAATCAACTTGTTCATTGTCTCGGTGTTTGGATCATCACCTTCGTGTGATTGATAGTTCATCTTCTTCCCGGTGATTGGTTCACTCCTCTACACTTCGGTATATCGAGCTCTATCTCTTGTATTTACATTCCTAGTTTATATTGTGTAGGAGCTAGCTTTGCTTTGTGTAGTTGTTCTTGCTAGCATAAGGATCATATTAGGATTGCTCACTAGTTAGAATAGTGACATAGCTCTTGTGTGGCATAGAGATCATAGAATATATTTAGAATTGTCACTAGAGGCTTGCAAGACAATAGAGCTAGTGCAAACCGCTTTACGCCGTGTTTTATACTAATCGGGTTTGTTTAGTTGAGCTTGTAGAAAATTTTTATAGGCTATTCACCCCCCCTCCCCCCCTCCCCTCTAGCCATCTAGGACCTTACACCAGGCGGTAATGGAAGTATGGAACAGTAGTTTTGGGCTTTATAAGAGCAAGTACAATAATTGGCTTTTATAGTAGTTAACATTTTTTGCCGATGTGTAGGAGATAAAAGAAGAGAGAGAGAAGACTTTCGCTCAAGTTAAACACCAACCGGGGGCACAAATGCATACTCCTCCACATATATCACATTTGCACAAATATTTTTATAATAACAAGAGGTCAAAGTTGTGTTTTAGAGACCGTGGTCGTTATGATTTTTTTTTGAAAGTGTGCCTTAGCCTTAGCACGTGCTTCATGAAGTGGAAGAATTAAGTTTTTACATGTCCAAGTTGGCGATGTAGCGAGAGGTCATCGGCCAACTGGAAAAGCACACGACACAAATCGCCAACTAGTGACGGACTAGGATATATGTACTAAAGGAAAAACGATTGTGCTACAAATCGGGGCGACCGAGCCTCAAGCAACCAGCCAAGTGAGCATGGCAAGAGGCACCCATGGCCGCTCCCGATCCAGGAGTTGGCCTCCTCGAAGATGGCTGTCGTGAGCTGGGCGGGAGGAGGAGATGCGGTCGATGGCCCGCCGACACGCTCCTTCCATAGACGCCAAGTGACTAGGAGGAACAAGGAGTCAAAGCTCCTACTGAAGGCCTCCGGTAGGGAGGCACGTACCGCCAGCCAGGATGCGCGACCACACTTCGCGCGCGTAAACGCAGGAGCAAAACAGGTGGTCCGTGTCGCTATCGTACTCCATCCATACACATACTCCGTATACTACGACATCACGTGTAGCTAGCTACAGGTGGCCCCAGGTGGGCCGGCATCCAATCGTCCGCGGTTCCATTTAATCAAAGCAGTTGGTGGCCCGATCAAGTGCTTAGCCGGCGGGGATTTAAATGGTAATTGATCCCGGTGGAGGGCAGGACGACAACATGGATCATCGATCGATCCCGACGGTACTCCTAACCCCAGCAGCGTACGTGTCCGGGGGGGCGCCGGCGGCCCACACCACCCCCACCAAAAGGGTGTCGCGTGATCAATCCAGCATTCATGGCTCGGCGCGGCTCACCGGGGAGCTTCACCTGCGTGCGCCCTGTTTCTGTACTACCTCTGCAGGAACGAGAACTGGCGTAAACTAGTACGAGTAGTAGTTTGTTCAAAAGCTCACCGTCTAAAACCGTGTGGTTGACGGCGGCGTCAGGCCGGCAACCAGGCAGAAGTCCAGCCTCGGCGCCGACGAGAGTCGTCGTCGTGGCGGAGTGCCTGCCCTCTGGTTTCTTCCTCGCTTTCAATGTCGTCGGTGGGTCGCAACCATGCATGGAATTCTTTGCATCGGTAGGATTCGGATGCATGTAGAGAGCTTGGTGTAGAGGATCCTAGGGCAGACAGAGTGGGTTCAAGGTATAAGCAATAACTCGGCAGCAGTACGGGCATTGAATGCGGAATAGTGGCCAGAGAACAAGAGGCGTGGTGGTGTGATGCGTACAACAGTGATGTGGTTGGCCAGCAGCGCCCCGGCCCGGTTCGCAGTCGCACGCTCGGCACCCGCCCGGGAGGGGGGCAGACCGGATGCATTTTAATTGCGGACACATGGAAAAGTGGCGCTGTCCCTCCGCTCGATCGGTCCCATCCCGTCCCGGTCCCGACCTGGAGTAGGAGTAGAGGACAGGTCGCTCATCTCTGTCTCGAGTCGCAATCCCGACACGTTTCCTCCCTGGCGGGCCAGCGAGACAGTACAGTAGAAATCGGTTGCTCATGTGAATCAATCAATTTGCAGCCGGCTGCGTTTGATCGATATGCCCTTCTACGATTTGATGCGAGTACATACAGAGCATACATATACACCTCTCCTGGGCAAACATCAGGTGATTATAGTATATAATAACCGTGATAATAATCTGTGTCCACACATAAAGTTATTTTTATTACAAAGACCAACATATCACTACCAGGCGATTATACTATATAATAACCGTGATAATAATCTGTGTCCACATAAAGTTATTATTACAAAGACCACCATATCACTACGGCAGTCTACTACATAGAGCTAGAGTTCCTGGCTACGGTGAGGATCTAAGAACTGCCTCTCTACTCAATGATCTCTAAATCAACTTCTAGGTACCGAAAAAACATGTATGGTGCGTCTCTAATAATAATAATTCTTTAGAATAGAAGTCAACTGTAAAAAGAAGCAAAAGTTTATTTTTTATTGAATCTACAGGAATCTCATAGGAAGGCCACGAGGCTAGACGAGATAGTTAAGTAACACCTTTTGAAAGGTGACCACAAAGTGCACATGGATTCGAACTCGGCAACGCCTCGCCCAACCCTCTACTACTCAGCATCACAATGTAAGTTATAGCTAACAATATTGTGTTTTATTTTTCCATATAATAGTTTTACGAATCTTGTATTGAATATATTTCGATAAAACTGCAAAGTTTTATGGACAATGCTATGGGGTAAACTTTACCTCCTAGGAGGTAACATCACATTTTATAAATTTATTAGAAAAACAAAATAAAAATGCCCCCCACATCCCCAATTGACTGGAGGGAAATCCAGAAGACATGCACCACGCGATTAATAATGCTAACTAGCTAGTGTTGCTATAAGCTAATTATTGTGCCTGCTCTTATATCATAGTCGTGCTTGGTCAACCCTTCTTCCACAAAAATTCCACTCCTCTATTCGCAGTAGTGTTTCAAGTCCACAAACATCTAGGAGCTGAGAACCGGCGAGAGGTCATGAAGACAGTACTACTAGTACACTGCAGATAGATACAGTACGTCCGATCGCTTTCCTTTCCTCGACCGGCGGATAGAAGGTGATGACATGTCAAACGGCCAAAATTAAAACTTCTATGCACACAGCCGCCGCACAGGGCGACAATCACCACCCACTGTAGTGTGCCTTTCTAGTCTTCATGACCAGGTAGAAGAAGTACGAGGACGAGCTGATCAGGTTCTTATTCAACGGGGTTCAAAAAATATAACAATAAGAATAATAAACAATGTAGCACAATTATTATATATACAGATGCAAATAAACACACGAGCACGCAGCAGAGCGCGAGCTAATCAGATTGAAAACGTACTCCTGCATTTCTAGCGCGCTGTTCCGAGCCCATAACGGCATCCGCGGCAGCATGTTGTATTTTTGGCTACGTACGACGACTCGCCGTATACTGAACCCACACCATCGTGAGGGCAGGCTTCAATGCATGCATGTCCGTCCATCGTCTCTCCCGGCGGCCTTTATTTTGCTATGCATGGCGTGCATGATATATATGCATGCGCCATCGATGCGAGCTATGCCACCGGTGCACGCCACAAGCGAGAGCACGCCACCGGTGCACGGCGGCGAGGACGACGTCGCGCTGTGCGTACCGATAAATTAATTTCCAGTGTTCAATCCGTGACGCCATGCGACTAGAAACTCAGCTTTCGTTCACGTGGTTTCCATTGAGTTGGATCATCAGGTCGTCGGTTACATTTATCAGGTGCGGTTGACCTGACCCTTGACCGAAATTACCATGCACAGGGCCCCATCTTGACCTTCAGGACACTGCCAACGACGGACGTGCACCATTCATGTCAGCCACGTTCTGAGTCGCCGCCGGGGGATATCAATCGTACACAGAGGCGCCAACGCACTGATGAGGCAGCAGCGTGTTTGTTTCCACCGTCGGCGTTGTGCATGCAGGCACATGCTGCAGGGACGAATCGCAACGGAAAGCGCCGCACAGCAGCGTATGGGCCGGCCCGGGTATTCTTTGTTGGAGCGAATGGCACGAGACAGAAGCGTCGATCGATCAGCATGGGCCGGGCCCGGAGGCTCTGGCAACTGGGGGTACGTGTGACCATAGCAGAGGCCACACGTGGTCGAAGTATCATCGAAACCAGTTTAACTAAAAACTCGGTTAACCAAAATTTCCAAGATCTATTCAGTGAAGATTCGGTTCAACGTGACAAAATCTTAAAAACTGAATGGAGGGCCCGCCGTCCCCCTCCTCTCATCCGCCCGAACGCCCTCAATGGCCGCCAACACCTCCAGCACCTCCATGGGAGCTACTGTTTAGTTTTCTTAACAAGCGATCACACAATTAACAAGCAGACACAATTAGACTAAATAATAAGAACTGATAGAGACGGATTACAAGCGATGACACAAACAAAGTAAACTGACACGCCTTCGAAGCCATTGACGCTTCATGGGAGCACCGCCACGCCAATGGGGGCCCGCCGTCCCCTCTCATCCAGGGGCAGCCCAAACGCCCTCAATCGCCGCCAACACCTCCAGCACCTCCGGGGCCTCCATGGCCGCCGACACCTCCAGGGCCTCCAGGGCCGCCGACACCTCCAGGGCCTCCAGCGCCGCCGGCGACTCCAGCGCCGCCGGCGCCTCCAGCGCCTCCGGCGCCTCCAAGGCCTCCAAGGCCGCCACGCCCTCCAGCGCCGCCACGCCCTCCAAGGCCTCCAGAACCTCCAGCGCCGCCGGCACCTCCAAGGCTTCCATCGCCGCCAGCACCTCCAGCGCCGCCGTAGCCATCGGGGCCTCCGTTGCCGCCGCGGCCTCCTTTGCCGCCGATGCCGCCGTTGGTGCCGCGTCCGCCGCGGGGGCGGCCTCCGCGCCCGCCGCATTGGCCCAGTTCACCGGGTTCGCCGAGCGCCGCAAACCATCCGTGGCCGCCGTAGGGGCCGATCCCGCGCCCAGCACGGCCTCCGCGCCCGCCACGGCCTCCGCGCCCGCCGTATTCGGCCGGTTCGCCAGGTTCGCCGGGCTCGCCGAGCGCCCCAAACCATCCTTCTTGGTCGGCCATTGCTGATGGATGAGATGTGGCGGCGCTCGATAGCGGGAAAACCCTATGGAGCCAAGGGTGCCGGCCGGGAGAATATATAGAAATCCATCTAAAATGCACGGCGTTGATGATGGAGATGAAAAGCTAAAGATCATGGTAAGTTTGCACTAAAACATAAGTCCGCTTCCGTTTCTATTTGCTCCTTTCCCTATGTTTCATGTCGGCTTGCGATTTTTTCCCCCTCCTTTTGGACTCCTTTGGCAGCGGAGGCCTACAAGATTTAGGTGGATGGAGGCGGCGAGGTGCAGCACGACAGGCAGAGAGAATCACGGAGGGGAAGGAAGCCATGGCGCGCAGGGGAACAAACAAATACTTCTATTTGACTAGATGGGCCGGCGTTCTTTTATTAAACTGTATATGTCGGCCTTCCCGACTACTCCCTAGTCCAGTCGAGCCTGTCTGGGCCGCATAGTTAGGCCTTCGATTTTGGGGCCATTTATTCAGGTCTCTGCATCCGAGGTCTCCAGCCTGTTATAGTCTACTAGTCTTATTTTGAAAATAACCCTACCGCTATTTGAAGAAAGGGCTAAGCTTTCCACAGTACTCACGTCTTCCTAAAAAGAACATATTCACGTCACGCTCCAGATAGAACAAAGAAGCGTTCGTTCGGAATTGTTATATCCAACAAAACTTCCGTCAGCTAACCTGTTTTGACATGCAGAGCGGATAAGATAAGATTACCAGATTAGTATGATGATGATGCACATTTCTGGCATTGACAGACTCGCACGTAAACGTTCCAATTGAAAATATACGTTTGGATCAACCTTGCGCTACCCATCTTTTAACTCTTTTTTTTTACTTAGTGAGAGCGCGAAATCATCAGAGATCAATCATTAGGTTTTGCAGGCAACTACCTATATCCTGAATTCTCGTTTTTCCGATATTCATGATTGAGAAAAAATATATATTATTTATCCAGACTCATAGTTGAATAATTAATTGTCACCCCGTATCCTTCATGGAAAAATGCATGAGACGCAATGGCACTGACGACGCACTGTACAGATTGTTTAAACCAGCGGTCTATCACTGAATATACTAATACATCATTGCAAGTTCCTAAATCTTCTATGCCATGCCAAAAACCAGAGAACCTGCACATCACCAAGAAAGACAATGGAATGAGTTCATTTTCTGTTACACCATCGGAAACCTGCAAGCGATGCGAAGTAATGTTAGAGTTATACATGGCCATGCAGCACGTGGGCCATCGGCACGGCCCGATGTTTGGCCCGACCGAGCACGGCCTAGCACGGTGGCCACTAGGCCCGGCCCGGCCCGCCCGGCCGAGACACCGGGCAGCGCTGGGCCGCCACTTTGGCCCGTGCCATGACACGGACACCAGGCTTGGCATGTTGTTATCTGCATGGTTACAATGGGTGTAAGGTATCGAATGAGGGGTCCCTACCGCCTTATATAGCCGGGGGTAGGGTTACAGATTAGAAAGTACGAGTTTAAATACGATCCGTTACTAGATTTCGGGATCGGAGTCTATCCTATCAAATCGTATCTCCGGGATATCATCCGGTGTTGTGCACATTCGGCGGGATGACTTGGACCGCACTCCAAGTCACGATCGATCTCCGGGGTCGCGACCGACCTCCGAGGTCATGGGTAGAGGTCGAGGTCCGGGGCCGAGCTCCGAGAGGGTCGCGCCTAGATCGAAGTCGAGCTCGGGACCTCGTGGGCCGAGCCCAAGAGGTCGGGGCCGAGCCCCCACGAGGTCGAAGCTATCCGGGGGTATCCCCCACAATAACGTAGTCTTCTTTGAGGGCCTGCGAGAGGTTGTCGTTTCTTCATCGTTCTCGCGTGGCTCTCGGCGTCCCTCGGCTCGTCCTTCACGCGTCATCTCCCGGCGGCGGGGGTCGGTGTCGAGTCGTCGAGGCAAATGGTTCCATGACGCGAAAGCAGTGCAAGATGGGGGTGGTCCTCGGACTGGGACTCGGCTCGGGCCCTGGTTTCTCCCGAGCCCCGAGCGGGGGCAGCCGAACGAAGTCGTAGGTGTACCATAGGTGGCGTTCGTGCGCCCTCGGGTCCTCGCCGTGGCGTGGGGCGAACGCGGGGCTGGTCGAGGCCCCTCCGAACCGCCGATTAGTGTTAGCCTTCCCCCGTGTTAGGTGGCGGAGGGGTGCTGCCACGCAACAGGCGGTCCTCCCGAGGGGTGAGTTGTGTCTCCGTATCTTTCTTTGCCGAGGGGCGGCGTGTGCCGCCGCGGCCATCATGCAAAACACGGGGCCCGATCCGCCTGTGGAAGGGACGCCGGATCATGGGCGCCCGATCACGTGGTGTCGATGTCGTGGGTCTGAACGGTCGTCGAGAGAAACCACTAACGACGACGTCGAGGTAGGCACGCCCTCGGCAACTCGACGAGCGTAGGTGCCACCCGCCGGGGTATGGCCTACTCCTACCCCTGGGGGAGCGTGTTGCCGTAATCCACTATCGCGGGGGGTGGACGTCGAGCCGATCGCCCGGGAACGGGTCCGGGATCGTCGTAGCCGTAGTCGCGAGAGGCACCGACGCTTCGGCCCCGGGTGACGACGAGGAACGCACCGGCATGCGCGCGCGGAATCCGATGTTACGATCAGCCATCCGGAAACAGATGGAGAGAGTGTTTGACGTGCCGCCCCCTACCGGCGCGCCCGGTGCCGGCGTTTTTGAACCGGGCGGTTCATTGCCGACAAGTGATTTGTCGCAAGGCCCCGGGATCCGGATGGTGGTGCAAGATGACACGAGGTTTATACCGTTCAAAGCCAACATCGGCCCGCCCCGGGGGGGGCTGGAGTCGTGTATCTGCACCAAAGTGCTCATAGTAGGGGAATACAAGTTGGGTGGAGAGAGGCCGAGGCCTCAAGTTTCAGTGCGTGGTGTTGATTGAGTGAATTGCCAATATTGTGTGAACTCAAGGCGCGAATGCTCCCCGACGCCCTACACTACGTCCGGGCTCCTCCTTTTATAGTTTCAAGGGGGAGCCAACGGGTACATATGCTCAAGTGCGAGTAGCTTCGTTGCTGGTCGGCCTTGTACTAAAATCATGATGAAATGGTGTCCATACTTGTCATCGTGGAAAGGGCATTGTCCTTCCCCGGTTTCGTGTTGGTGTCGGGGGTGCGGGCCTAGGGACGAAGCGGGGCCGAGGGCCATTTGACTTTTACCGAGGCCCTTACTTTTCCAAGGGGTGCCTCCCGGAGAGGCGGTAAAGTGCCCGAGGGCGAGTTGATGGTGACCGAGAGTCAGAGCAGACTCGGCCGAGGGTACTCCGTCGTGGCTGCAATGTCGCCCGAGGCCCTTGAGGATGGGCACGTGAGGTGACATAGCGTAGGGAGTGGTTGACACAAAGTGCTCGGTAAGGCGTGAAGCGTGGCTTAAAGTGGGTTCCGGACGAGGTGATGGCCTCGCAGAGGGATTTGACCACCGTGGGGGGCCCCGATGAGGGAATCCGGGGTGTCGGGCGGCCCGGCTTTGTCATGGCGCATTTACTCCGCCCTTTCCGGGCTGTCACGGCCGACGACGGACGGAGTTGCCGAGGGACATCTTTGTAGGAGGAGAGGGGGGGTCTCGGGCGAGCCAACAATCCTCCCACTCCAAGAAGAGGGGCTCAGGCGGATCGCTGATTTCCTCCGTAGCCCACGGGACGATGACTCTTTGGGGTTATCATCGTCTCGACTGTGTACTTGGGGTAACCTCCCTCCCGACCTAGGTATCAAGGTACCATTTATTTTGGTACCCGACAACGGAAACAGATCCGTGCACCTTATCCCTTTGCATTCTATGCAAACCGAAAAGATTTGGGCTGGGGTCTAGGTCCGTGGTTGGTGTGCATCATTGGGCCAAAATTTGGGGAAATTAAGTCAAGGTTCGCCGTTATAATTTCCAAAATGTTTTTGAGTACACGGACATTTTTGTAACAAAAAGAAACATTTATCCATCTACACTATCTTTCCTCGACAAAACATATACACTATAAGAAAAGGAGTCTTTCTCCAAAAAATTTTCCCACTTTATGGCCTCGCGAACGGCACTTGGCAACCATATTCACAGTATGGTTGCTAGAAAAACACACGCTTCAGTTGTTGGCTCAACTTCTTAGATTAGAGCAATGCCGCCTTTGCTCATATGTGAAGACCCCACGGTGTCATGTTAGAGTTAGCCTATGACTTTCCCTGTTGGTGCAGAGAATCACGTCTAGACTAACAAAACTTGGCGACACTTTTTCAGTTTAATTTATCAGCTCGGTTTACAGTCATGGTATAGTGTTTTTCTCTCGCAACAAATAAGTATTAGCTGCAGAAATCATCAGCCGAACAGCCTCAACAGAAGACAAGAATATTCTCTATATGCAGTCAGCTTTGTATGTGGACTTGGGGAATGGATAAGATTACTCTGCTGACTGTTAACTTGCTAAGCAGGATAATGTTCATGCTAGTTCTGTAATTAGAAAGCTGACACTGAACGCTTCTAATTGAAAAGGGCATTGTTTGGAATGTAATGCACTGCACGTGGAGATAATATATATAAGCTATAAATCTCATATGTACACATGAAATCATTTGGGTACAAGTACAAATCTCTGTTCTAACTCGGAGCTGAAGCAAGAAATACAATCGATACAATACAACCTCATTTTCTTCCTGAGGCAATGAAACTGACCAACTGTACAGCCTGAACGTTCTACAAGTACTAGACTAACGTGTAACATCTAGACAGCCTACAGTCTACATAGTGAAACGTTCCAAATGAACTAAAATTTGCAAGAGTTCTATTCATATGAACCGGCTCAATCCCTGCAGGATTAGAAATAAAATCCCACGTCGTATAAAAAAATGAGCCTGAGAAATCTAGGCCGTCCAAATTCCTACACTTTCGAATCCATGCCAAAACCAGAGAACCTGCATAACAAAGAAGATAAGAAATATATAAGCACAAAACTGAACTTTTCTGCCGATTGAGTCTACAATCGTGGAGTGCAGGAGTTGGCCGTTTTATACTGTACCTAACGTTGGCAGTAGGATCGTGAGAGCTGCAATGCCAACGAGTTTTATTGGCAATCCAGTGACTACCATGTCCTTGATGGTGATGTACCCGGTGCCGAACCCGACGACGTTCCCTGGCGTTGCGGTGGGCAGCAGGTACGACAGCTGCGCGCCGACGGTGCCGGGGACCATGAGCAGCAGCGGGTGCACGCCGATGGACTTGCCCAGCTCGGCGAGCAGCGGCAGCACCAGCGTTGTGGTGGCGTCGTCGGAGGTGAACTCCGTGATAAGGCCGCTGAAGATGCAGGCCACGGGCGCGATGGCCAGCGCCGGCGCACCCTTCAGGAAACCAAGCCCTGAGGAGAGGATGTCGGTCAGGCCGCTCGACTTGAACCCGTCGGCGATGGCGAAGCCCGCGCCGAGGAGCAGGATGATGTGCCACTGCAGCTTCCGGCACTTGCCCCAGTCCATGAGTTTCTCGCCGTAGTTCTTGCCGCTTGGGATGATGAACAGCAGCGTCGTCATCATGATCTAGGTAGAATTGTTGCAAGTTGCTGTCAGGTGAGCCGACGCGACAAATCGTCACTGAATAATGAATGGTGAAGAGGCTGCGGATTTTCTGCACGTACAGTGACTGTTCCATCCCCAACTCTGCCGTCGAAGAGGACTGCCCACCCAGGGATGTCGTCCGTCAGGCTCCTGGTCATCCATAGGACAATGAGAACCTGCAGGAATTGGCCATTGATCGTTTGAGTGAGACACAGGCTATCGAAAACCTGAATTGGTACAGCAACTACAAATGCATACCCCAAATACGGCCAAAACCATCTTCTCTGCAAATGCCATCGGACCTGTCACAGTTCAGATAGAGACCCCATCAGAAAACATAAATAACTGTCAAAAGAAGCAATGCAAGTCATTGTGAACTTCATTTTCAGAATATTCCAGAGACCGTCAGAAGGAAAAACCTACCCATCAAGCTGATCTCTCTTTTGAGGTGATTCCTGTCGAGGTAAGCGGAGAGCACCCTCCCGGTGTTCTTGGTGCAGTACTTGATGCAGAGCGTGACCCAGAGCGCCACGGACAGGACGAGCGTCATGGGGAGCCCGAAGGACATCCAGGAGCTGAAGGTGATGGGGCGCTGCTCCGGGAAGTAGGTGGACCACATCCCCACCAGGATGATGTTGGCGCCCGTGCCCGTCAGCGTGGCCATCCCGCCGATGGTCGACGCGTACATGATGCCGAGCACCAGCGCCTTGGAGAACCGCTGGAGCTCTCGGGCGTCGGCGCCGCCGCCCTCCAGCTGGTCGCGCGGGAACCGCTGCAGGATCCCCGTCGCCACCTGGATCATCATCACGGTGCACGGCGTGTTGTGGATCCACATGCTGATGAACACGGTCGTGCCGCAGATGCCCAACAACAGGAGGTGCGGCTTCACCGGGTCGCCGCAGAACAGAGACGTGATCTGCGTGTCAGAACGAGCTACACAACGTTAGTCTTTTTTTTCTTTGGCCGCGTTCGATGCTTCTCCGGTGGCGCGAACACGCACGTACGTTGAGGGCCAGGCGGCGGTGGATGCCATAGTGCTCGATGGCGAGCGCGAGGATAAAGCTTCCGAGGACGAGGGAGATGACATCGTCCATGTATGCCTTGGCGACATCGTCGGCGGAGGAGATGCCGAAGGCCGGGAAGAGGAAGAGCGGCGCCATGGACGCGACGGCGAGCGGCACGGCGTCCGTGATCCACCACAGGAACACCCACGCCAGCACGCCGAGCATGTTGCGCGCCGCGGGTGCCCGCCGAGGTCTCCCGTCGCGCAGAGCAGCGCGCACGCCAGCGGGCCCGACGCGACGGCCAGGTACTTGTTTGCGAGCACGGACCTGACCGCGGAGCACGCCCGTCCCGCGGGCCGCCGGTCGTCGTGCACGGGCAGCAGCAGCGGCCTCGTCACGTCCTCCGTCGAGCTATCCCAGCAGGCCCGTCGCGGATCCATGGCACGAGAAAATTCGTCAGAAAAAAAACAACCGTGCTTACGCTTTGCGGTTTGCAGCCGTGCCGTTGGATTGCTTGCTTTCTTGAAGAGTGAGGCTATCTGCTTTTATAAGCGCGGGAAAACGGGGGGGGACACACAACTTGTTACGAAAACGAAAAGTAATACGGCAGTGAATTCATCCGGAGCATGTACACGTAGGCACAACGACCATATATACATAATTAAGAAGTTTCGAAAAAAAAACACACATGGGCAGGTCCAAGTGTCCTAGTGGAACGAACGTTCCAGCCGTGACGTGTCATCGAGTGCCATGTCAGATTTTCGCGATCGGACCATTCACCCGTTTTTCATTAAGAGGAGGAAAAACCAAATCCAAATACAAACTAAGCGGGATGCCGAGCAGACATCAGGCTGCGAAAGAGAAAAAAAACAAAACAAAACAAAACAAAAACACAACACAATAACACAGCACAAAGCAAGAAACCTAACCACTGGAAGCAACCCGAAAGCCTATTACAAGATAACCAGATGTCGCGACTAGACCGCAAGCACTCTCAGGCTTGACCGGCTGCACCGATACGCCGCTTCTTCCCCCGAAGAAGGAAGACCTCCATGACGTGCCATGTCAGATAACAATGCCCAACTGGGGCAGGCTCCATTTGCATGATCTGATCTCTCTGATTTTCCCACCGTCCACGGTAACGATTAGCATACAGCGCAGTGCCAACTTGGCGTCCAGATAAGCACGGTCTCTGGCTGGGAAAAGCGGATAAGACTAAACCTGGGAACGGTTTGGTCTAAAACTGGATTTTCTAGTTTCGTATTTTCTTTGAAACCCGTATGGTTTGGGTGGAAATGGACCGAAGGGTTGGTTGAGTTTGAAGTACCAGTAGCTACAATAGACTAGTTGGGTTTTGGAATTGGTTCTAAATTTTTGAGTTGAGAACGGTTCCAAACAGTGGGTCACCTAACGAGTTGACGACCACGCAGACGTTTCATTTCCTCGGTCTGTTACCGACAACAGCGTATCAGATTGGCACCTCAATTACAAAGTACCAGTAGCACTAGCAGGTTTTAGTTTCATAAGACATGATGCGGTCGGCCCGTCGATGCCGACGCATCCAGCGGCCTCTCGCCTCGCGCCTCTGCCATGACCGGTCGTGCGCCCCCGCCTGGCCTGCCTGATCCAGCCCTTGCCGAGCTGAAAAGGCGGCAGCCGTTGGTGCACGGGGCGACCTGCCCACGCGCGGCCTCACAGCGACAAGAGTTCACCTGCACCTCCAGGCCGCCGCGCGGCGCGGTCTTATCCGCGGACAAGTTGGCCGGCATTTCCCTGGCCTGGACACGGACTTTTCCACAGACAGGACGACGCTGCCAACGCACGCGACGACGTGGCGGTCGTTGTGCTCCTCGCGGGGCGGCCGGCGGGGCTGATCAGGATCGCGGTGGTGACTCGGCGAGCGGCGGGGAGGGAGAGGTCGAGACGAGAGGAGGCAGGCAGCTCGATCCATCAATGCGCTTCAGTGACCGCGACCGGCGGGTCCGTTCGGTGCTACGGTTGCAGGCGGCGCCTTCCCGAGATGCAACCGCTCGCGGCGGGGCGGTGGAGCAAGGTTGCGAGCCGGGCGGTCGGACAGGTGCATTGTCGACCTGTTCCACGGCTTGACACGAGAGAGCACCGTCTGTGACCCATGCCCATCACGTATCGACTTGGAAAATATCAAATGCTCGTATCGACACTTCGCCAGCGTATGATTGCTTGTACTACACGTTACAGGCCTGACTTTGTCAGGTAATCCTTAACCTGGCAGGTGCATGCACACGCTGTGAGCAACGTAGAAACGGCCGGGCCAGCCAATGGCCAGCCAATATGGTTGCTTGCCTACTGCATGACGTCAAATGGTGCTCCCAGTTGATCAATCAATACTTGCCGCTTGTCCCTTCCGAGGATCCAACGCCATGCATGCAGTGTGTACTGCGAGAGAGTTCCAAACTCTCTTTGCGCGGAATATATATTTTCATCTTACCGAATGTTCTCGTCTTCCTCCGGATGACGAGTGATTTTCACTGATTTGGTGCAGGTGTGTGGCCGTCGTCGTCGTTGCGCCCCTTGCTGTCCGGCCTTAGCTTCGCGCACAAAACAAGCTCAAGCTCTGTCCTCTGGTCAGACCTGGGAGGGTCGCTGGAGACCTCCCCTAGTCGCTGCAGGCGGCCGTGTGGGTCAGTTGTTTGGCCACAGCGAAGGATTACACATCTACCTCCTCGACTCTGGAGTTTGTTGTCAGCAGCGAAGTCAGGAATTATTCATAAGGGGGCGAATAAATCAAACTTTTATTCATAAGGGGACCGAATAAATCCAACTTGTAAAAAATGAGCACAATAAGTTACGTATTATTCATAAGGACGCCAAGCAAATCCAACTTGTAGAAAATGAGTACAAGTTATGTTAGATTTTTATGGTGACTATTAATTTATCGACTTGACACTAATACTCGCATTTTTATATATACTCTTGGAGCAAAGACACAATTTTTAAGTAGACAATAACCCCTTAATAATAAGGCATCTGAAATGATTTCAGTAAACTTTGATATCTATGTTTCATTACTTTTAATGTGCTTCGTAATATTATCTAATCATGTTTTGTATGATTTGATTATCTAAAAGATATTAAAAGGTATATATGATAAGAATTTTGTTATATTCTTCATCTTAATATAAATAAAAATTATGGACTTATATTAAAAAAAAATTACTTGGAAATCTTGGTGTGTGTGTGTGGGTTGGGGGGCATGGCCCCTACCAGCCCCGCTCCGCCATTGTTGTTTGTTGGACCGATACGCGCGCAAATTGCCTTCGCTTGCCAGGAAAAGCGAGGGACAAAAACAGGGCATGTTCATGAGTCAATAACACCATATCCAATGATAGCATATTCGTCGGTCAAGTCATTCAATGCAGTTTGTTGTACAAGTTCAATGTCTGCATATTTGTTCGTGTATTTCATTTTGACAAATTGCTTCCATGAGTTTGGACAACTTAACTAGGCCGAATCTCAACGACAACGGGCCCTATCAGGTGTAGTAGCAAGTTATATTTCTCAGAGGAAAAAGTCTGGATTCACTCCCCAACTATCACAAAAGTTTATTTTTCCTCGCTCAACTCGAAAACCGGACATACCACCTCCCTCAACTTTTCAAACCATGCAAATTACCTCCCTCGAGCGGTTTTGAAGGTGGATTTGCTACAGTAACCGTGGTTTGCTACAGTGCCAGTGGGTTTGCTACAGTCACAGTGTCTTTGCCTTTTTCTTTTTAAAAAATTCGATTTAATCTTTAAAAAATCATAGTAAACTATAGAAAAATCATAAAATAAAAATCCAATTTTATTGGAGTCCACATGATTAGATCTACACAGTGAATATATAATATGATATGCTTCAGTACAAAATTTTTTTGCTCTGAAGGTTTTATCTTTTTCTTTTATATTTATAATTCGTAGTGCAACTTCTATAATTATTTTGTTAGACAAAAGCACACCATATTATATATTCACCGTGTAGATCTACTCATGTGGAGTCTAACAAAATTGGATTTTTTATTTTATGATTTTTCTGTGATTTACTATGATTTTTAAAGATTCAAACTAAATAAATAAAAAAGAAAAAGATAAAATCTTTTTAGCAAAAAACTTTATACTAAAACATATCAAATTATATATTCACTGTGTAGATCTAATCATATGGAGTCCAACAAAAATTTTTTTATTTTATGATTTTTCTATGATTTATTATAATTTTTCAAAGATTCAACGGGATTTTTTAAAAAGAAAAGGTCCTGGTACTGTAGCAGCCCCACTGACACTGTAGCAAACCACGGTTACTGTAGCAAATCCACCTTCAAAACCGTCCGAGGAGGTAATTTGCATGGTTTGAAAAGTTGAGGGAGGTGATATGTCCTGGTTTTTTCGAGTTGAGGGGAGGAAAAGTGAACTTTCATGATAGTTGGGGGATCCACACTTTTTCCTTTCTCAGACGCTAGGACTTGATAGACTAAAAAAAAGACGCTAGGACTTAATTGGGGTTCGAGAAAGGCCTGCATGGAAGCGTTTCTTGAGGGCCTAAACTGACGGACCAAACAAAGCCCATCTAAACTCATCATCTAGAGTTGAGAGTTGACTGTGGTTTCTTTTGAGCCCAACAGCGCAAACGTTTTGCCCCAAATTAGATAAATATAAGTTTGTTTTTTTACTAATTACAATACACATTACTCATGCGAAGTTACCTGCAAAGCCTGTAAAACACACACACACATTCACCTCTTACGTGCATTTCCTAAAATCTGAGACTAAGCCGATACATCCCAAGATTAAGAAAGTCTGCACACATATATTAACATATAATCAGTTTTCAACAGTATGCGCTTGTTTGGCAGAGCTTCCAGAGGTGATTCTCCTATGAATCCAGTAGTATGCCCAAGAGAATGCCGATTCCGTGAAGTGATTCTCCTATGAATCCAGTAGTAACTAAGAAAGAAGTTGAAAGAAAATTAGCTCTCTCCTGGTTATGTGAAGTGATTCTTCGTCATGATAATTTTGAGAGTTTATGCTTAAACATCAAATAAAATCATTTTCAGCCACAAAATCGCTTCTCTCATAGTTTCAACTTCCACAGAAAATCAATATCAGATGAAGCTCTACCGAATAGGCTCATATACAACCATTCACCATGTTCGCTTGGTGATTTCTGCGGTTGATAAGCCAACTAGTCTTAATTTGTTGTGAGAGTGTAAAATATTGTACCATGGCAAGCCCATGATATTGACTTAATGCCTTGGAAATGCTCATAAGGTGGTTTGAAAAAAATAAAAGAAGGTGCTCCATTATATTATAAGATAAGATAAGATAGGGCGGATGTGCGTCATTATTTAGCGGCTGTTTTTTTTTTAAAAAAAAGGGTCACATGTCCTGAATTTTATTGATCATAACCCGCCTTTTGGATTTTACAAATTTCACCAATTTCTTTGTATTGGTACACTTCGGAAGACACCGAGCCAAATTTGGACTACCGCTACATCCTTCTTTGGTAGCCGTGCTCTCCAAAGCTCGACGTCTCGCATGCACGCCGCCGTTGTGTGTCGAATGGTTGCGTTCTCCGCTACGAAAACCACTCCATTCCTACGCTTCCAAAGTTGCCAGCAACAGAGGGTGATGAAATGTTTTTCCTCAGCTGGGATGGCTTCTGGCGGCCTTGGAATTGAGCTGAGGTCATTTTGCAGCTGAGCTGGACTCCGATGGCCGCTGCTTTGTCCGCAGCCCCGGCCGGACGCGGCGCGAATTAACTCTTCAGACGCCGGAGAAGCCAAACCGGCGAGGGATGCGAGGACTCGCGCAGGCACCGGGCATCGGCGTCAGAGCTAGCCGCCCAACCGTGACTGTTACGGTCGAAGAACTTTCTTGGGAGATATCGACGGACCTCACTCTCGTAGCCACTCCTTAATTTTAGTAGGATTGTAGTTCGTGGAAAGTAACTACATAACTTGGGGAGTGGTTACGGTCGAAGAACATTCTTGGTACTAGTGCGATACTTGGGATGTCCATACAGTACACTGGAACTTAGGAGGGAGACATAACTTGGCTCTTTCTACATATTGTATGAGTACTGTACATGTAGGAGTGAATCGTAGCACTACTAGTATATTGGGCGTTGCTTATTGCCCATCTGGAACCCCACAGCTCGCCTATAAAACGCGCCGTGGCCCGGTTATAGTTTCGTCGCACACATCTCGATCTCGACTCTCGTCGGCGAGTGAGATCGAGTAGCCAGGCCGGCGAGCATATATACGCGACCTAGGTCGTGGACATGGCAATGGCGATGGCAAAGGCAACCTCCATTGTTCTGGCTATGGTGCTAGTCCTTGCGATGGTGTCCCAGCTGGTCGCGGGGAAACCTACCGCGACTTTCTACACCCCACCTTACAATCGTACGTCCCTCCCAATTAATCGATCGGTCAGTTCAATCTTGTAATAATATATAACATGCTCGCTCATCGCTTGCGGCGGGCGTGCGTGCGTGCGTGCAGCTTCGGCTTGCTTCGGGTTTTTGAATAAGGGCACGATGATCGCGGCGGCGAGCGTCGACTTCTGGAACGGCGGCAAGGCCTGCGGCGCCCAGTACGCGGTCAGGTGCACGGGCGCCACCAACGCCGGCGTGCCGCAACCGTGCACCGGCAAGAGCGTCACGGTCCAGATCGTGGACCTCTGCCCCGCCGGCAGCTGCCGGGCCACCATCGACCTCTCGCAGGAGGCCTTCGCCATCATCGCCGACCCGAACGCCGGCAAGATCGAGATCGAGTTTCACCAGTACGTCGCGACGTTGCGTTATATATTGCTTGCGTTGCGTCCATTGCTAGCTGAAATCTATATCTATATCTATATCTATACTATAATGGCACAGTTGTTTCTATTTTTGGAACTAGCACCACCATCCGTCAGATCTCGTAACCAAGGGCTAGGATTCAAAGTTTGTCACACAGGTCTTACACCTGTAATACCCCGACGGCCGACGCCCACGCCGCGAGACCCAGCGAGACCCCGATGCCCACACTGCGGCCGAATCCACGGAAATCATCTATACTATAATGGCACAGTTGTTTCTATTTTTGTAACTAGCACCACCATCCGTCGGATCTCGTAACCAAGGGCTAGGATTCAAAGTTTGTCACGCAGTCTTACACCTGTAATACCCCAGCGCCCACGCCGCGAGACCCCGATGCCCACACTGCGGCGAATCCACGGAAATCCGGGGTAAAAAAAGCGGCGATTCTCTAACCCGGTATCGGTGCATCACCGCCAGCAGGCAGTGGCGGCATCACCGCCGGCGACGCTGATCGGCGGAGGGGGTGTAGTGGTGCGGAGGAGACAAAGGGCGGCGGGTCGTGGACGTGCGGGATCGACCCGGTCGTGGACGTGCGGACGGACTCTCATCGAGGGTTCAATCTACTCGCCGGCGTGAGGTCGTGGACGTGGCTCTAACCGGCGCGAGCGCCCGGCGTGAGGTCGTGGACGTGCGATCCGCCCGGTGACGGTCGAACCTCTAACCGCAACCGTCCGGCGTGAGGTCGTGGACATGCGATCCGGCCCGGCGACGAAGCTCTAACCGGCGAGTCCACGGAGTCTTCTCTGCAGGGGGTGGGAATTCGTGGGACGAGCCCTTCCGGCCCTTCCCGTCCGGTCCACCACGGCGGCCGCTTAGGCTACTTGGGCTGGAAGACCCGGATCGTGGACGTGGACCGGCAGACATCGCTCGCCGACGTCCACGCGCGCCTCTCGCGGTCCCTGCTCGGCGGCCGCTCCTTCACGCCTCAAGTACCAGCTGCCACCTCGACTGTGATAAGATTGTTTTCAGAGTATCAGAGTGGGATATGGTGACAAGATTGTTAAATACGACTTATCAACAGATTCAAAACAAGTGATTAAGCGTGATTTGACTGGACTGCTGGGTGTCCGCATCTTTGATAAACCTGTGATATACTCAGATCAAGCAGTTTGTAAGTATCGAAAGGGCGAAGCATTCTCCATACCCGCTTTCTTTCTTGAACTCTACAGTTTTCATTCATTGAATTGCCTTCAAAACTAATATCGCCTTATTTTACAAGACAAAAACAATTTATTTTGAAGAAACTATTGGTTATCAATCACCCGTAAAGTATTGCAGGTGAACAGATTCACTAGGAAGTACAATCTTGGAGATGTTCAGAGAGCAGAAGCACTCTCAGAAGCTGTCCTCGGCATTTTGAGGTACTCTGCTGTCAAATAAGCTTTTCATATTGCTCCTTCCCACTTTAAGACAACACTTACTTTTAGCTTAACAAAAAGCTTCCAAAAAGGATTTTATACAATCATGCTTGATAATATTTCTATAGTGGGGTTCCTTGGCTTTTCATATCCAACAAGCCTATTTCTCAAATGATACTTCAGTAGCAAGGTGATTTGCATTCTGACGCATTGTCCAACTCCATAACTTCTTTGAAATTTCTCCCTGCCAAGGTGGTTTGCCCACCCTCCTGTCGCCCCCACCCTCTCATCTGGAGCGGTTGCCTCAGCCTCCACGCTCGATGTCCGGGCTGTCGATGGGCATAACATATCATAGAGAAGATGTGAAGCTTGAATAGAGGTAATAGAGGTAACCGGGATGGCCCTTCTGTTGGATTCTTACAACAACAGATTTATGATACATGGTTCAAAACTTGAGACTTGAGAGTTATTGCTACATTCAGTTTGTTCAACTGTTGATTCTTTGATACTTTTCATTGGCAGTAGAGTATATTGTGCTCACTGGCGATGTTCTGAATTTATTTTTAAAAATTTTGTAATTTATTTTTTCTACATGTCACCGTAAGCGTTAGCACAGGCAATATACTAGTATATATAGTGTGCTCCTACAATGCAACACTACTCATCACAACAGACTATCTGACATATATATACACACATGGCTAGTGCCTAATACTAACAGGTTGACGATTAACTGACATGTATGTGATCATTCATGTGTAGGGTCTGAATTTCGCAAGGCGACGACTGCGAAGCAGGAGTATTTCGTCAAAAGACTAGATTGACGACTGCGCCTTCAGAAATAACAAGAGCTTGAACCTTCAAGCGAATGTGTGTGCTACCCAGCTACGAATCACTAGCTGCATTTTGTACTTGTGTGGGGAAACTGAAATAAAAAAGCAGTGCTGCGCCTTTTTGGCATGTTATAAAAAAAGGAAGCAAATGGAAAACAAGCCAAAAAAAAAAAAAAAAAAGGCGACAACATATATTTTGAGTAGCTGCCGACAAATATCGCTTTAGCAAGGTCCATCAAAGATAAAATTATAGCATTTATAAATAAAAATGTGAGTCACTTATGTGAAACCATTTTTTTTTTAGATTACACGGTACAACACCGCACACACTTTCATCCCTATGAACACACGCATAAAAACCCAACCCCTATGAAGCACCTTCAAATGACGGGCCGGCAGATCAGAGATTTCTGAGGTCACCATTGGTGCCTCGTCGTCGATGGAAACGTCCGCATGCCACTTAAAGCATAACGTCGTGAAATCCTAAAAATAAATCAGGAAAATGTGAAGCACCCATACCAAGTCGAGGACTTGAACCCAAAGTGGGTAGGTTCCACCACAAGAGACCTAACCAACTGATTTATGATTAGTTCACACTTGTGTGAAACCAAAAGATCCCTAGTTGGTTGGTTTGGAGTGGCCTGCTGAAGGCGGGAGTGGGCTTACCGGTCCCAGCAGCTAGACGGCCTGCTTAAGTAGTACCGTAAAACCATTTTATATATAACCTCAACCTATTAACCCAGCAAGAATCCTACTCAAAACCCAAAGCCAACGGGTGATTAACTGACTACGGAGCTTGAGGATGTTAGATTAATAGGAGCTTAGCCACAAAATCTGTAATCTAGTTCCATGAACACGTTAGTGGATTAATGACTAAGCGAGATATTTAGGGAAGTACATCATCGGTAGAGGTCGTAGTCGTAGAAAAGATTGTCGAGGGGAATCATTCCTTCTTCCATGCTACTATGATTCTTTGGAGTAGGAGACGGAATGGCGACGATGACCTTCCCTCGGTTCAACGTTCTCTTGATTATCGGATCTTACAAGAGGGGTTATAGCTGAGACTCTCGGAATGTTGGTTTCCCTGGAGTGAGAGCTGCCTCTGATTAGCGCTGCGTGACAAGGGGCCACAACCTCGTAAGGTTAGGATGCCCCCAATTATATCACGTCCAGCTCAATCACATGAGCAGTTGGCCAAAGAGCCCATAGGTGTGAGATCACTTATTCCAATATAGGAACCCACTTGCTCTCTCTCTCTCTCTTTTGTCTCATTTATTCCATATATTTCCATAGAATAAATGGTACACAAAATGGGGAAAAAAAAGTACTCACGAAAAGCAAATAGAGCCGCTACATAGACTCCAATTCAGCTTAGCCTAGATGCAGCCCGCTAATGAAAAATGTTGAGACCCAACGAAATGAACCCCCAAATGATGTGCAAATTTTATGGAGAGGTTCGTGACATTATCAGTGGCGGACCCACAGGGTGAGTCTGGGTGGTCCACCATCTTGTGGCCCGCATGAAAGTGTTACACAATAGGAAAAAAAATCAAGCCTCCCGGTGGATTGTATTACACCGTGAAGAGTCAAGCTGCAGTTTCTATGCTTGGACTGTGCTTGGACTATATGTTACAATTGGCCGGTCCAACTAGCAGGACTTTGGGAAGTATACTTTCTTTGAATTAATTTCTTGTGCAAGGTTGTTTAAAGTTTTGGGATGGACTGATCTGAGTTCTCCCTCTCCTCCATCTCAGTTCTCCAAACAAGTTTTTTTTTTTTTCAATCTTCAAAATTTTTGATAATTACTCGTCCGAGATCACCATCATGATTTCTTCACTGCTCCTCCCCATCTTCGTGATTTCCTCAATCGTGATTGCTAATTGCTATTTTTTCAATCATCTTGAATTATGAAGAGAAACAGAGATATTCGATCCTTTTTTCAAAAGCGCCAAAGAAGGCGGTTGCTGGAGCTACTCTCTTGTATGTCATCCTTTAGTCCTTCCAACTCCTTTGATTTTTTTTTTGATGCACGGAAGGTACGTAGATTGGCTGAATTTTATCCTAAGGACTTTTCCAGCAATGAATTATTGAAACTTGAATTGCAACTTGATAATTATATTAATAACATGCGACGAGATGCTATCTTCCAAGGTCTAAACAATATTGTTGATCTCTCGGTTAAACTTAACTTGTTGAAACAAAGAGGCACAAAGTGTATGATATGGTGTACTTGCTTCTCAAATTGATATTGCTTTTACCCGGTGACAAGCGTGAGTGTTGAAAGGGGTATTTTCTACATTGGTTATGGTGAAAACAGAGTAAGGAATAAGATAGGTGACACTTTCTTGGATGATTGTCTAGTCACATTTATTGAGCGGGATATTTTCTTCCAAGTTAATGAAGATGATATAATGGAGACATTCATGTCATTGAGAAAGCGCGGATAAACAAGTAATATTGTGAGTCTCTCATATTGCTATTTTTCGAGGTATTTGTATTCCATTTGAACAATTTATATTAAAATTTGGCGTTGTTTTATCGAATTATAAATGGTTTACCGACTTTGCTTTGCCTCGACCTTAAGCTTCGCGATGATGTCACATGGCTCTTCCCCTTCCTCCTAGAACTTCAACAAGATTTTGAGGCCTATAAACTTGAAAAGAAAAGCACACATATCATATCTCTATGAGCATTTCTGAAAGATCACATTAAGCCGTTAGATCTTAAATTAACAAAGTCATCATAAGTGTCTTGTTCTAGCACAAAAACTATGCCTTTAAACATGAAAATAAATCTAGAAAATAAAAACACCAGCGTCAAGTTGAGGATTTAAACACGGTATACATTTTCTAACACAAGAAATCCAACTAGATCAATTCACTTTTAAAAAGTCAATTTATTTTGTTGATATACAGCCTTGTTCCTATATAGAAGAAAAAAGAGAAATCTTAGTTTTATCAAAAATGATAAATCTTCTTAAACACATATGAGTATGAATATAATAATTCTCAATTGATAAAAATAGCCTACAAACATTTAATTGGGTCTGTTCTTGTTTTATTAACAAGACAGTTTTATGAACATTTGGTAATCTCGTTGTTGATTAAATTTAATTTATGGAAAATATGTACACAAGGCGACCCATCTTGGGGGCTGAAATTGAATGCAAAAAACTAGTAGAACAACAATAAGAATAGAAAAGGAACCGAAAATAATCTATTCATTTTCGTCCCGTGCTCTTGTTTCTTTCTACTCTACGCCAAGCGCTACCATCGCCTGCGATTTCCAGTGCCTGGCCTTCTCAAACCCATTGGCGTAGCACTCGAAGTCGTTGACGGTCATGTCGATCTCCTCCTCGGTGTTCATGACGAAGGGGCCAAGCTGCGCGACGGGTTCCCCGATGGGCTCGCCGGCGATGAGCAGGAAGCGTAGCGGCCTGTCGTCGGACTTGTTCCACACCTCGAGTCCGTCGCCCTGGCCGAGCAGCAGCAGGTGGTGCGCTCCGACGGGCGCGCACCGCTCGGCCCCGAACACGCCCTCGCCTTCCAGCACGTAGGCGAAGGCGTTCCACGACGCGAGCACGGGCTGCCGCACCACGCCGCGCGGCCGCACCGTGAAGTCGAGGTACATGGTCGGCGTCCGCGTGCACACCGGCGACACCACGCCCATGGCGTGGCCGGCGATCACGCGCACCGTGACGCCGTCCGCGGAAGTGCATGCGATGTCCTTGCTCTGGATCTCCTGGTACCCGGGCTCGATCCTGCAGGCACGCAGGCACGGACGTCGTTTTCAGCACTTGTTTAAATCAAGCTCATCCCAAGTTGCAATGAGTTGACAACACGATCGCGACGGAATTGACACTTGGCTAGACGTACATTTTGTTGCCGGAGGAGAGGTTGACCCAGAGCTGCAGGCCCTTGGACGTGCCGGGGCCGGCGGGCATCTCGGAGTGCACGATGCCGCGGCCGGCCGTCATCCACTGCACGTCGCCGGCCTTGATCGTGCCACGGTGGCCCTCGAAGTCCTCGTGCGTCACGGCGCCCTGAAACAACGAACGTTCCATGCCCGGCCAAAAGTTAGAACTCAGAACTGCACTGTGACTGACTGTGACCCTGATTCTTTCTACACGAGCAAAACATTGCTTTCTTGTCAGAACTGTGGTACCAACTGATTAGACATTAGACCCTTTCGCAAGTTTTTCAGAGACCAAACAGACACAGATTGTTCCTTGCAAACAGGCCCTAATCTTTTGGTAATTGGTAATGGCTTTCTGGTGTCGTGCGGCGGAAAAGTATCGCAACGCGGGTGGTGGTTGACGGGCGCATTGAGGGGAAGTGGGGAAGGCTACCGAAACCGGGGCCCATCGCCGTCGGGACGGATTGATTCTTCGAGTGCAGGGGAAGAAACTTTCAGAGCAACCCAACCGCTGTTGACAAACGGCACTACGTGGTTCGTTTCCTAACGCCCGCTTGGTTGCCAGCGACGCTGGCTGCCGTCTTCACGGCTCAACAGGTCAAGCAACAAGAAGGAATGCCTTGTGCGATGAAGCCACCGCAGAGGACGCATGGCGGCTCAATCAGGTTTGCAGCTCTGACGAAAACGGAAGAACAGACTAAAATGGCGCCGGAGTTGAAGATGAACTTGCATACCTCAAGCATGTAGGTGACGGTCTCGAAGCCTCGGTGCGGGTGGTCGGGGAACCCGGCCGGAGAAAACTGACAGATTTCAGGCAAGGAACGGATCAGTTAGTTCATCCGAAATGGGGGCATACAAAAACGATCGATCCTTCAGAAATCAGAAAGAGAAATAAAGGGCCAAATGGATGGGAGGCTCACCGGAGAACTCGTCGAGGACAAGGAACGGATCGAAGTATCTCAGCTCGAACCTGCACGCGCGGACCGACCCAATTAATCAGCAAACCAAGCCAAGAAATGCCGGCTCCTCTCCATGGCATGTCATGCAGCCTATACTATACCATCTGAAGTCTGAAACCTACCTGCCGATGCTGCGGCGGACGACGGCGCCGACGCCCTCGTGCTGCGGCCGGGCCAGGAACTTCCGCACCACCTGCCGAGGCTTCTCCATTGCCTTGCCTGTCGCCGCCCCAACTCCAACCTCCTCCCTCCACTTCTCCAACCGCCAGCAGCCGACCGACGGGACCCGTGTTCTTGTGCCAAAGTACGACGACGACGATGGCTTTGCCGTTCGTTGCCTTTGCGGTCCGTTATATAGGAAGCACTCGTAGGAGTAGCTGAACCTGAAAGCAGGGGAAGCGATCGAAGCCGCCTTGATTCCGTTACACCCCTCTAGGTCAAAAGCGACAGCTGCTCTCCTGTACTGTCTCCCCCTGTGCGAGAGAATATAGAAAAACTTGACGCCGTGAGGAAAGCGTGCGTGCGTGGGCGCATCTCCCCAAGTCCCAAGTCCTAGTCCTCCTCCTCCTCTTGGTTCTTGGACGTCTCGCTTCGCTGGTCACGCTGACGCCAGGCACACGCAATGCCCTCGGTCCGGTTGCATACGCGCGCCTTGTGACAGCGTCGCATCAGCAAGCGACCGGCCGGGCTGCAATTCCCTCGCTGTTAAAGCGCCACGTTGATGCTTCCTTCTTGCAGGTTGGGTTGCTCTGAAAGATCATGGATGGGATGGATGACTTCTACTAGTCTTGTGGACGGACTTTGGATGGAGGATTATTAATTACCAGCTGAGCCGTGGTAGGAAAAACTTTTTTTACTGGAAATTTCTGGACCAGATTGATCGATCGCCTGCCAGGTACTAACCCAACCGTAACTTGGACGGGCGCCAGGTCAGGCAGGCAGGGAGCGCGATCATTACCTGGGGATTTTTGTTCTTCCAAGCAACGCTTCCATGACCTGATGACCCTGACCAGATCACCGGAGCGAGCGCCGCGCCTGCCTCATTTCATGGCTCTGACTCTGAAGAATCTCTGATTCTGACTGACAGAGAGAGGGGTTTCACACGGCCGGCTTGACAGAACCGTCCGGGCTGGTGATGCTACCATGACGTACAAGTGAGATCACACGCTCGCCGGCATGTGCAGCTAGCTTAGCTTCGTGGGGGTTTCCTGGAAGCGTACTTTCGCCAATTGGCATGTGCGGAGCACGCAGACGCAGGCGCCCGGTGGCCGGAGCCATCCTTTTCACATGGAACAGCTGCTAATCTCCGGTAATCCATCACAGGGAGGGTATCGTTATCATCAAAGATAAGCAAAGTGCAGATTAGCTAGCCGCAGGTGAAGTATCTCACTCGACTTGTTTATCCTTTTAGTAAAGTCTGTGAACTTAAAGTGGGGACTAGCACAAATGGAATAGGCTTCTTTCTGGGCACCAAACGACGGTCCCGCCCATGGATTAATTATTAGTGTTGTCAGTGGGTCCTTCCGAAAGCTTCTGATCAACTTTTTTCTAACCGTAGTTGGCCACAAAAGGTACTGTAGACTACAAAATGCACACACACAAAACTAAGATATTTTGCAGAGTTTTGGTGATCGAAATGCGTAAAATACCACCACATGGTCACTGGTCATTGCACACACACAGCAAGTCGTTTTGACGAGTGAGTTCTTTTAATTTCCCTGGTTGATCTGGAGTTTCAGACGCTATACATTTAGGAGAATCATTGAAAGCGATGACATTGACAGGGCATGCCTGGATGGTGAATGAATGGTGATGCTGCCGTCAGGATCGGACGACGACCGTGACAAACAAATTAGCGAGCAGTTGGCAAACAGCCTACAGCGGGAAGCTTTCTTTCTTTCTTTCTTTCTTTCTTGCATCGGGGGCGAAGATGAGACGGGACTCCGGATCACTACGGCTACGTGTTATTATCAGCTGGCTAATCGCCTACTCCCTGGTTGGCGACTATCATCAGCCTGACGTCTGTGTGAGTCACGACGACATTGTCATGCTGGGCGCAACTGGTATCAGGAGTTTTGGACACAACATGGGGTGAGACGTCCGTGTCTCGCGTTCACGTTTTCGCGTGTCCATGCCATCATTATAGGGACCTCTTAGCTTACTCCGACAGAGGGAAAAAAAAAAAAAACTTGTTTTATGTTGCTGCTTATAGGAGTAAACCATGTACTAATTAATAATACGGACTATTAGTCACTTTATTAGGAGTGCTGGCTTGAGCTGATAGTTATCTTAGTTACCAAAAACATACTGCGTTCTTTGAGTTTTAAAGATTATTTTACTCAGGTGAACCTAACTCTTGATCGTAATTTGTAGTACTAGTTCATTATATTAACCCATACTCTAGCATTAGATTAGATACACATGTTGGTAATTAAACACAATGTTGTTTTCATAATGGCAGAGGTAGGTCACTATTTTTATAAAAATAGAATAGGTCAAATGAATATTATTATCGGTGGTGCTTAGACTAACAAATTGATGGCCAAGTCTTTTTGTTTTTTTAGAAATCTTGTAGAATTTTTCATTTTTCCTTCTAGTGCATCTCATTTGGATTAATGTGGAGGAGGCTCCAATGTGGATCCCAATTAGCAATGCTAAGGTTCATGTTGTCATTGCACCTCCGTGGGTATTCAATATGTAGTATTAGTTGAATGCTAATCCTAAGCTTAAATATATGTCTATTGTTGCATCTGTTTACGCGAGACAATGAATATTTTAGTTTTCAACTTTTGATCTTATTAGTTGTCATAGGATCCTGAATATGCACAAATTTATTGTTTTATGAAAATGCAGAGTGCTTAAAATTATTATTTTTGGATGTTCTCAAAAAGTTAATTTAGATGCAAATTCAAGGAAGTTAATTTATGTTTTGTTTCCATAATGAATACTATGTTAGTATTTTAAGCACTGTGGCACCTAGAATTAATAATACTCGATTAAGATAAGATTAGCATTGGCCTAGCTTATTTTAGAAGAAGTTAAGTCACAGTCAATACTCAACTGATAGTTCGTTTTCATCACAAGAAGCTTATTTTGTACGCGAGTGATTGTGCCACCATTAGTTGTGGCTTTGGAGCAGACACGTACGCGCCATGTCCAGACACCTCACCTCAGGTCAGGGTTAACTGTCGAAGCGGTTATTAGCCCATACGCCTGCTGATGTTTCTTCAGGCTAAGCTTAAGCTGCTCGAGTGTCTGCAT
This sequence comes from Hyparrhenia diplandra, assembly GCA_015847255.1. NCBI lineage: Eukaryota > Viridiplantae > Streptophyta > Magnoliopsida > Poales > Poaceae > Hyparrhenia > Hyparrhenia diplandra. Next base: position 147,687 of record JADLZK010010549.1, read on the forward strand.
CATGGGGTCTTGGCACTGTTAGGCTTGACACATCCGTGCCGTGGCACTGCAACAGACGCACACCACACCACGCGTCCTAATCGTGTCCGTGGTGCCGGTTCGTTCTCGGTTACACTTCAAATCCGTGTTGGCCGTCGTCACATGATCCGGTGTCTGCGTCAGGCACACCTGACGCTCGATGCACAGTGGTCTCCTCGATGCACAGTGGTCTCAATTTCTTATCCACCTCCGGTTTTTCTTTGGCCTCCGCCACCAACCTCTCCTGCGCTGCCGGAGTAACGGCAGGGTATTGCGCCACCGCTGCCCGTCGACGGACTCTCTTCTGCTCTGCTTCTCCATGTCTCCCATCTCGCAACGGACGATCGGCGGCAAGTTACAGCCTGAACCCGCGAGGTGGCAAGGCGGTACCGCTGAGATTTGACCTGTGCTTTCACCATGTGTAGCTCGTCGCCATCGCCAGGCTTGGTGCATGACAGGCCGTCTCGGTGGATGATCCTGGAGGAGCTCTGGCGCTGTGACTAACTGACTACAGAGGAGGAGGTGTGCCGGCGCTCTGGCGCCGGCCGAGCCTGGACACGGGCCTTCCGTGGCCCGTATGTGCTGCCGCGCGCCCCCTCCGCCGCCATCAGGGACCGCACGGCCGGAATTTGGCCGGCCGGTGCTGTGCCCCCTGCCTCTGCGATTTTGGGGAGAGGAGCAGGGAGTTCGCGGGAGAAGGAGAATTACGGGCCTTTTTCCCGTAAAAATCGCGAGGAGGTGAGGGAGCCCGGCTGGGACTTGCGTGCGCGCCTGACGTGGGCCTCGACCGCGTGCCCTGGGCTTTGCCACGCGCGGGCGGTGCGCCGTGGGCCGCCCTGGTGGAAGCGGCGGCTGCAACCTCGATTTGCCCAACAAAAATAAGTTTTTTTTTTTTTTTTTTTTTTTTTTCAAGGGACTCACGGTCAACAATGACAAAGGTCGTTGGTTGGGGGCTCAAATTGAACCCCTGGGTGGGACACTTTATCCCGGATTTATTTCAGGATTTTTACGGCGCTGTGCATTAAGTGGTAGGCGGCGCCCCCCGGCGATAGCGAGGCGCCAAGTGGTGACTTCGGAACTTCAAGATTTCTTGATTTCAGTCCCGAAGGTGCTCATAGGAAAGACGGTTTGCGTCACGTGTGTTCATAGGGGTGAGTGTGCGTGCGTGTTGAGCGTCTGCGTTGTACTGTGTAATCTTTAAAAAATAAGTTTTTTTTCTTTTTGCTTGTAAAAATAACCAAAAATCATAGAAAATCATAAAATTCCCAAAAAAAAGTTTTGCTTGGTTGGTTTCTAAAATCATGATATGTCATTATGTTATATTTAGGTAGTTAAGGGTCTTTTTAAGTCTCTCTCTTTTTGCCAAAAGTTTTGGCATTTTATTCCATATATACTTTGGCAAATGCGTAACACCATGACAAAAAAAAAAAAAACAGTAAAACTTTGGGTCTAAAATTTTGATATTTAGGACTCTAACCCAAAAAATTTTCAGGCAAAGTTCACTTCCCACTGAGGGATGTGAGAGGGCCGTAGTTTCGTGTTTGTACATTCCCTAGCATGGTCTCCTCGTTAAAAATAACTTTACATGTGCTCCTGCAACCGCTGCTCTGCTCCCTCCACCGCGAGCGACAGCCATGTGTGCTGTTGTGACACTCCTTGCCACGGCGACGACGAGGAGAGGCTTTCTCAACGGTTTGTACTGCCTATGCGGCTACGCGTCCTTAGAAGACCGCACGCAAGTTGGACGTCACCGCAGCCACCACATTCTTTGATCCCTCAAAACCTAGCTCTCAATTCCACTCCTCTCGGCATCACTACTGCCACTACCCTTCCTCTCGCTAATCAAACCCTACCCGGATGAAATGAAGTCTTTAATTAGATAGACCAAAGATACTTATTATGCTTCATTAAAGTCGATACTACGTATTAGAGAATTTTGGTGTTGATGATCCGATGATGTGCGTGTCTAGCTAGCAGGGCAGCGCCATCTTGAAGATAAATCGTGTCCGGGTGACGGCCCCTTGACAAGGAAGAGCTACTCTTGGTCCTTTTATAGACAGGCAGCCGAGGAGTGAGGGCAGCGTTGAGGCCCAGGGATTGATGCGCTCCGCCGCCAACGATCTCTTTGTGGTGGAGCGAGACGCACGGACCAACGGACGGACGCGACGATGCATGGCGTTTAAATTTTGAATTGTTATTGTCTCTTGGTAAACCAAACATGCGCGCGCCACAGATTACGATCTCGCCCTATGTACATGCATGATGTAGCGGCATATTGTATATGTGTATGTGTATAAGCCGCATGGAAGAGATGAGATATACGTGCAAACGTACACATGTATATGCCTTGCATAGGCCATGCTTGGTTGTATACTTGATGTACAAGCCATGGTGGGGGTTTCTCACCCTAGTTTTTCATAAAGGTTGTTTCACGCTAATGACCTATCACCGGTCGTGGTCTGTCACCGGATGGAATTGAACGAGATTATGCAAAGGGAGCAAAAGTGATAAGAAGATGTTTAGAAACTATGATGCATTTGATTCCTATGGAGATGATAAAGTTTCTTGAACTGTTAGAATCTAGTGGCCACATATGTGTATTCCCCATTCTCACTAATGGTGTTTTGCTTCCACAAAGCAGTATGGTGATGTAATGTGCAAATTCAATGATGAAATAGTAGCAGTGTTTCCTAAAGAGGATCATCGAGCTATTAAGGACAAAATGTGGTTGATATATCTAGCTAGGGTATCATTTCATCATATAGTTATGCCTTAGAATATGGTGGAGCTCTAATGAGATGACTTGATCAAATGACTTGATGACTTCAATGCCTTCAGCCTAGGAGTAGGGGTTGACTTATATAGGGGAGAGCTCTAATGATCAAACCGACCATGAACAATGGTGGAGATGCAATCTTAAGGCGGTGGAGAACCGACGTAGCAACGCAGAGGTGAACAAGTGGGAAAGGGGGCGAGTGGCCTACAGGTGGGCCGACTGACCTGCCTTTGTGAAAGGTGGGCCTCATCCTTGGTGTCTTGCTCTCCCATGTCCTTTGGAACCTTCTGGAGTTGGGGCTCATGTGAGATATTCTCTTCAACCTGATGTGTGGGCCCTTCCTTGCCACTTTCTTCATTAATCCCTGTAGAAATAGATTCACAAATACTTGTGAAACTTTATTAGTTTCAACCCTAAGTCTATGCTGGTGATTGATTTATACTCCCTTTGTTCCAAATTATAAGTCACTTTGACTTTTTGGTATATCCATTTTTGTATGCATCTATATATAATAATATGTACAGATACATATCAAAATGGATAAACTAAAAAAGTCAAAATGACTTATAATTTAGAATGAAGGGAGTACCTTTTTTTCATGTTTCGTTGATGGTTTAAAATGTTTGTTAACTACCATCAATAGGGATGTCAATATGATCAAATGGCCAAGAGAGGGCTCCCAAGACAATCAAATGTCCTAAATAGATAAGCCAACTGTTGCCTGGTCATTGGAGCTGCGAACCGACCAATGTCAGGTGCCTACTACAGACATTGCGACTCGTGCATTAGGTGCGGCTTGGACTTTGAGTGCAGAGAACTCAAGCCGACCGACGCATCTGATGTGTGGAGCAGCAGACACTAGCGCGCGACATCAAGTGGATTCTAGTAAGCATCCAGAGGCGGTTTCGCGGACCAGATGCATCCGAAGACACCAAAGCTAACGCTGGTATGCGTCAGGTGCTACGGGGTCAGTAGAGAAGAAAACTGGAGCAATTATGAGCAACGTCGGCACAAGGACTTGACACATCAGGTGCTTGACTACGGGTGCATCTGGTCCTTGGGCAACGACTAGGACCTTGTTTAGATGGCTAAAATTTCTAACCTTTTTCTCACTTTCTCTCCATCACATCACATTAAATACACCAAAAGACATATGTTTGGAGTATTAAATGTAGGTAAAAAAAATATCTAATTACACAGTTTAGATGTACATTGCGAGACGATTCTTTTGAGCCTAGTTACTCCATGATAGGATGATATTTACCACTAACAAACAAAACGTGCTACAGTGTACTATGTGACATTGGGTTACAATTTTTAGCCATCAAGTTGCAGCTCAGCTCAGCTCAAATGTACTGACCGGACGCGATTCAATGCAGTCACCTGGCGCGTCTGGTCAGCTCGAGTTTGTTGATCCCTCCTCCAATGGTCATAACTTTTGAGGGGGTTATAAATAATTATTGGCCGACTTCATGAGATGTCTCTTGGCTATCGTGTTCATTCTAACATCTCTTTGTGCAAAAAAACTCCCTCCACTTATTTTCTCTTGCTTGCTTGCAAATCCAAAGTAAGTTTGAGAGATCTTAGTGCATTGCTTGTATTGTTTGCAGCTAGTGGAACTTGAAGATCGTTGTGGCCAGCATAGCTCTTGTTACTCTTGGAGACTACCGCTCCTAGTCGGCTTGGAGGTTGTTGGAGGCATTGGCAAGAGAATGTGCATGTTCTTGGCCACCTCGATGATTTGTGAGGGGTTCTTGAGCTTCCCGTCGGTGCGGCGAATTGCTACTTTAGTGGATTGCTCGTGTCATTGAGTACCACACTTTCGAGTGCCGCCTTGTGGGGGAGCTTGACTTGCGATCCTCACCGAAAAACCATCGCGGTGTCAGTCGACACAATTGGAGACTAGCCTGTCGGTGCACAAGTGAACTCCGGGTGAACAAATCAACTTGTTCATTGTCTCCATTGGTGATTGGCTTCATATTGTTAATTGTGATTGTATATCTCCATTGGTGATTTCATCGGAAAAAAAATCTCCATTGGTGATTGGTTCATTGCCTCGACGGTATAACAAGTGTAATCCCCTTTTATAATTGTATTTGATATATAAATTGTGCTTGTGTAGCCTAGTTGATATCTTGTGTAGCTTTTAGCCTTGTGTAGTATCTTTGTGATATATTAGCTTGTTCATCTAGTCGGTAAAGTAGTCACTTAGCTCTTGAAGTGATTTAGAGACTTTAGCAACTAGAATTGGAAATAGGTGGCTTGCCTAACCGTAGAGCGAGAGCAACCACATCTAATCCATTTGTTGGACTAACAAATTTTCTCTAGTGTATTTGTAGATTTTTTTAATAGGTTATTCACCCCCCTGCCATATAGGACCTTTCACAAAATGTCCCAAGCACTTTGTGCACGTGTGTTAGCCTTTTCTAAAACATCTTGTAAGGGTCAATTATTAGTTTACTAGATCCTAATGCATATGCAATCATGATTAGACCTAGTGGCACTTCATAACCGTGTTAACCATAGCTAGACCTAGTGGCACTTCATAACCGTGTTAACCATGGCTAGACCTAGTGGCACTTCATAACCGTGTTAACCATGGCTCTCCCCTCTTGAATCTTGATAGTTGGCTATCTATTTCCTAGTGGCAATTGACGTGAACGTGAGTCCCACAACCGGGGAGCTATCTTCACCTTTGCCTTGGGATCCATGGCTTTTCTCCTTTTCTTTTCACTCGAGCTTGGTCATGCACCCCGTCCACCATGCCCATCAACATGATTTTGTGACTTTCACCTCTAGCCACCTTGCTCCATCTTAGCTTGTTTGCCAAACTAGCTTATATTCACTTAACGCAAAGGTTATCTACTAATCATCATCAATTATTAAAACCAAACAAGGGCTTTCACTTGCGCTACCATCCACGCTGAGCTATTTTGAACATGGCCTCATCGATGTACTCCACTCCACTCCACAATCCGCACCCACTCCACGCCTATCAGAGCGTCACGTCGCCGCCACGATTGAGGCGACGTTGACACCACCTCCCGTCCTTGCCTCTTGACCTGCCGCCGCTCAAAATTAGAGGCACTAAAACCCCAACCCATGCCCCCCGTCACACATGGGAACCCAAGCTCTAGTGCCCTATCCACCCCACACGTACCTCCTCTACCTCTTCTCGCCCGCCCTTTGCATCCAACTGTAAAAGAGATGCCACCACTTGCGGCTTTCCAAACCACCCACGCCGAGACTGAGAGAGAAAGAGAAGGGAGAAGGAGGACCATGATCGCCGGAGCAGAGGACACCGTCCCGATTGACTACACACACAAATTTAGGATCAGATACGCCCCACGAAATTTCACATAGAATTGTAGTATGGATATGTTACGAGATTTCATATAGGATCATGTGAAGCCTTTAGATAGGAACCAGATACAATGAAATTAGAAGATATGGTACAATCGATATCGTTTCATGTTTGGTAAGATAACAATATCACAGATTTCAGAACAGAATTTGCTATAAATTGCAGAGTTGGCAACAGAAACATGCCTCCAAAAATACATAAACAAACATATTATATGGGACACTGTATATGGGTGGAAACAACTGCCAGAAATTGCAAAAAAAAAAAATTGAAATAAAATTTGGCAGCCTAGCATATAGAGTCCAAACACAGCGAAGAGCTCTCGGTTTCTCACGCAGGATCCTTGTTAATGCTAATGCTAGCTGTGAGTAATGAGAACGCACGGCACCTAGGCAAGCAGAGGAAACCCGTCAAAAGCCGCCCCTGCTTCCACGAGAAGCCGAGAGAAAAGAGGCAACCTAAACAAGACGCCAAACCAAATCAACCGAGAGAGGAGGAAGGGAAGAGCGAGGAAAAAAACCATCTCACACTCCCCACCCCACCTCCTCCAGCTTCCTCCCCAAATTCCGGTCCTCCTAAACCCTCGCCTCGCCGGCGCAACCTCAATTCCGCCCTCCCCGGCCCCGATGAACCCGATCTAAGCATGTCCGCCGCGCTCGCCTGCCTCCGCCGCACCTCCAAGCGCCGCCGAGACGCGCCCGATCATGCCCTCCCCCATCGTCCAAGCAGCCGCTGATGGCCCACGCCGGCGCCGACGCCGCCGAGTCGTCCTCGTCGGCCTCGGCCTCCGCTTCGGGGGCGATGGCGCCTCCCGCGGCGGCGGCGGCGGCCTCCGCCTCGTCGCCCCCGCGTCGCCGCGGGAGCTGCACTTCTTCGTCCGCGCCACCGATTCCAGGACCATCGCGATGCACGCCGGGTGGGACGACACCGTCGGCGCCGTGCTCGACCACCTCGGCTCCTGCGGCTACGGCCGCGATTTGCGGCTCGTCTACGCGGGGCGGCAGCTCGCGCCGGAGTCCACCCTCGCCGAGCTCCGCATCCTGCCGGACTCCACACTCCACCTCGTGGCGCGCCTCAGGTCCACCCAGCACCCTCACGCGTGGCAGCTCGCGTCGCACATCGCCAGTACCGCCGCCGCCGCGGAGTCCGAGCCCTCTAGGATCCCCGCCGCCGCCTTCTCCCTCGACGAACTCGTCAAGGAGTTTATCCTCCGCGCCCACCGCGCCAACATGGGGCTTTCCGCCACGATCGCGCCTCGACAGGCGAGGACCGGGCCGCGGCGGACCACGCCGCCGAGTACCTCGACATCTTCCTCCAGGCGGGCGCCGCCTTAGCGCTGGTTCGCCTCTACCTCTCAAAGTCCCCTTCCGCTCTTATGCCGAGAGTGCCATCAAATGCTTTGTCGCCACGGACCCTTCGTCCTTACCCATGGACGTATTGGTCGTGACGGCACCGGTGCTGCTTGAATTCTGCCGCTTGATCTCTCCTTGGCTGCGGGCAAGAAGGAATCACTGTATAGATCATGCCGCCGTTCACTTGCCTCAGTCTTATCCACTCGCCCCAGGCTGCCCCTTCTATGAACTCACCAACCAGGTTGATCGAGCAAGTCCTGCCATTTGCTCGTGAAACAGTCGACTTGGTCCTTGATGGAATTGCATCAATGCCAATGGTTATATCGCCGAGTGATCTTGATGAGTTCTCAAACTTCCTCAAAGTGATGTGCCAGCAGGCACGCCATTGATTTTCGGTGAGGGGCGATGCCCAGTAATCTGTATAGCAGGGAGTCTGAGCATGGTGACACATGGATATGGAGGTTCCACAACATGTCGATGGATATGTTGAAAAGGTTGGATGAGTGCTTGAAGACATTGGAGATGGACCTGTCATTATCATCAGAGAGTACCGAGTCATGGATAGTCAGACCACATGGGCTGCTCGATCACACATCTTGGTCATGTTGACTGAACTCGATTTCATCTCGGCGATTTATGAGGATGTGGGGCACAACCTAAAGCTTGTGTTGCTGGCACACAGGGCGCCTCTCAATGCTCTTGTCCGTTGTTGCAAGAGAAATGAGCGTCTGCATTGGCTCGTGAAGCATAAGAATCTCCTTTGCTTCGAGGCAAGAAGGAATTTAGTCTTCATGATGCTCCCTGAAGGGAAGGATGACTTTGGGGAGCTGCATGAGATGTTAATCGATAGATCACATTTACTTGATGAATCCTTTAATTACATCGCACAGGCGAAACAAACTGAGCTTCAGCGGTGGGCTGTTTATGGAGTTTAAGAATGAGGAAGCTACAGGTCCTGGTGTTCTGAGGGAATGGTTTTGTTTAGTGTGCCAAGCTCTTTTCAGTCGAAGCAAGTTCTCTTCTCGCCTTGTCCTGAGGATAAACGAAGGTTCTACTTGAACGAAAAGTAAGTTTCCTGGGTACTTACCACTTACTACAGTATGTTTCCTGTATCAATTTTAATAGTTGAAAACATTATGATAGCCAAAGCTTCGAAAATGAAAATTCGAACTCATTTTTTTTCCTATATGACATCTTTTTGTGACCTGATGTACTCCTAAGTAGTAGTTTGACATTGCTTGGCTGCTTAATTGCACACATTGTGTGTTTGTGTTGCCGAATACAATCTCATGGGAAAAAAAAAATGTGGCGACTATGAAGTATATTTCTGATGTTATCACTTAAATCTGTTTTGTTGAGCTTATCTATCCTGATACCTGCTTTATGTGATATAAGCCTATGCTTGACCAAAGAGGTACTGTAACACTTTTAATGTATCCAACAGTAGGAGCCCTTGTAGCTTTCATGAAATGAGAAAATTATGATGTAATTTGTATGTTCACTCTGCCTATATAAAGAAAATAACAATACTTATCGTAGTTAGCATGCAATTTTTTTTCGCTCTTTATTCTGTTTAATTGATTCTTTTTTATCCATTATCTGTGAGATAACTGATGTCCAAGATGATGTTGCCCCGATATTCTCTAACCTTTGACAGCTATATGCATATTGCAGCATCTGCTGTGGATCCACTGCACCTGAAGTATTTCACTTTTGCGGGGCGAATAATTGGATTAGCTTTGATGCATAAAGTGCAAGTTGGAGTTGTGCTAGACCGTACTCTATTCTTGCATCTTGCTGGGAGAAGTATTACATTAGAAGACATTTCTGTTGCAGATCCTGTCAAATATGCAAGCTGTAAAAAGATTCTAGAGATGGATGCTGCTGAAATTGATAGTCTATACCTGACATTTTCGAGGAGCTCATGAGTTAGGTACTGAAAAGGTTATCGATCTTTGCCCAGGAGGACAGGATATCAGTGTGAATATAGGGAACAGAGAGCATTACATTGATCTTCTTATTAAGAATATCTTTGTGGACTCTATTTCATCTCAGCTTACCCATTTCACGGAAGGATTTGCTGACATACTAGTTAATCCAAAACGCCGGGAAGAGTTTTTGAGTGTTTAGATCTAGAAGACTTGGATCGACTGTTAGGGGAAACAACAATGCAATAAATCTGCAAGATTGGAAATCACATACTCAATATAATGGCTACAAAGAAAAAAGATCGCCAGATTACCTTGTTCTGGAAGGTACGCTGTATTATTTGTGTAAATGCATTCAATCATGAATTATATGTTTGCAAACTTGCTGTACAGCTATACATTTTGAGTATATTTTCTTCATGTGTGCTCAATTTATCATGGCAACATACCATTTGTCACTAAACTCTGTGTTAGATTCTGCTGAAAGACACTAATCATTTTTCGCAGATCGATTAGGTCTATGCATGTTGTACATGTACCAGAGTTGTGGTCATAATCCTAATATGAATGTATGCGTTAATAGCATCATTCACTTATGAGACTTATTTATGATTTATTTAATACATGCTAGCTGTAGAGAACTATGTGCTTCAGAGTATGGTATTTTGTTCACTATGCTCTTTCAGGTTGGCTTTTTTGTTTCTCCTCCTAGCGTGTCCTCATAGCAGTTCATGAATTTAGTTTGTTTTTGTTATTATGTATAATATAATCTCTTCCAACACATGTTACAGGCATTATGTCTTGGTGTATGTTTCATGTGGCCGTAATTTTTGTTGTCTTGGTTATCACGATCTTAAAACATAGTGAACTCAGTGTGTGAATGGAGCCAAAAACCTTTTTTTAATGTGTTTGTAAAGGAAGTGAAGCAATGTCTTGTTTGTGTGTGTGGATTCTTTAAATGACAGTTTTATCTGATCGGATTTCTATGAGGTTGAACTTTAGGTTTATGTCATGTTTAATTGATCTCATGATGAGATGTGCCGGTTGGCCAAACCCTTCATTGCCGTCAAGATTTGTAGTGGGCACATCATTGTGACGAGATCCTTTAGCAAATCTTTAAACTGATTGCTATGTGAACTGTTTTTTTATTTTTGTTTTAATGCATGAGTAAAGGGGATGAACAATAAGGTGTCTTTAATTTTTAAGGAGAGTGCTAGAGTGGGACAGTGGGACCCAAGATCTTAACCATTAGAATCGTGCACTCTACCGTTAGGCTATGGCTGTGTATGTTTTTTCACATCAGCAGTGCACTCTAGTTATCGTGGATTCATGTTGGTTGGAGCTTCCTTCAACAGGAGCCAGGACCTGGTGCTGTTACCTGATATGGACCAGTGTTTATATATTGGACCGTGACGTGTAGTGGTAAAAGTGGCAATATATTGTGCTGCTTTAGTATTGCTTGAAACATGGCTATCAAACAAAAGATGTCCCTTGTTACCTTGCATACATATCAGTTTAGAAATCCTGCTGAAATTTATATCTTTCTTATATAGAAGCTCCATTATGTATTGGCAATCAGTTTTGTGCACGCTTGAATACTTTATCTGCTGACACTGCAGGCTGTTGAGCGCATGTCAATCGAGAGACAGAGGCAACTCCTCTTCTTCTGGACTTCAGTGAAGTATTTACCATCAGATGGCTTTTTTGTGGGCTGAGCTCCAAACTCTACATATACAAGACATCTGATTCACCTGAGAGGCTCCCATCATCGCAGACCTGCTTCTACCGGCTCTGCCTCCTCCTTATACATCCTTGAAAATGATGGAAAACCAGCTGCAGAAGATCACACAAGAGCATGTGAGCTGCAGCTTCGGTACATGGTAGTTGCTGCTGCTGTTCTGGATTCTGAACCAGTATATTTTGTACATATGGTAGGCTAGTGACACCCTATTGTCTCATTGAATCTGTTCCTAGAGCTTGAGGAGGTAATAGGCTGTCATTCTTTCTCTTTGTATGTATCGTGAGTTAGTGCTCCGAGACTTCTATTAATCTAATGCAGAAGGAATTGATAGAAATCAGGTTCCTTCGTTTTCTAAGAGGTGACGCTGTGTAGTCCAGCCGGTGGCAGTAATGTAATGCATGTAGCTGCATTGTGCCGAGTGCTGACACTCCGACTACAAGTTAATCCGTTACTGAACCAATGCATGTCATTGACTTTTTTTTTTTCTCGCCCAATTTTGATTTGATGAAACTGGAAAACTTTGGTCAGCTCTCTAGTGTAGCAGATTAATCTGCCAGTTTTCAGCTGACGCTCAGACGTGTTTTGCTTGGGACTGAAGCTCGTGCGAACCATGGTTGATGTTTTCTGAGAATGGATGGAGCAAGCGTTTCCCTGCCCGGTGGGGGCATCTGAAACTGAAATTCTGAATCGCAACCGTTTTTTTTTTTTTTAAGATTCGGCAAGCCGGCTTTGATTAATAATAAAGGTTTTTTAAAAAAAAAATCCGGTAAACCGGCTTTGATTGATAAAAGGGTAAACAAGGCATCCAGAGTTATATGCGCGAGATGCGCTTCCCCAATCAGCCTAGGCTGCTGGGGGCCTGCTAAACTAGCCGATCTAATTGTTTGGACGACCATGAGTGGCCTAAGTGCCACACACCCAGGCAGGCAGTGACCATTGTTGTGCCAAATCTCCAATCTCCACAAATGTCGCTTGCGCTGAAATCGCAGCCGTTTCTTGGCTGTGTTGTGGAATTCTGAATCACAACCCGGGATCTGAAACCAGTCATATGCGTGTCCAGTTGAGCTGAAACGCTCCGTATGTTTTGCGCGTTCCGCACTGCAGCCGGAGCAAGCACGCACGTTGCTGACTGACATGCTGTCGTGAATCGCCGTAGGCCATGCCCGAGCCTACCAGACGTCGGCTGCAAGTCGGCACCGAATCGGCTGCCGGGTGATGGAGACCATTGATGGAACAGGCTCACTAGGCCTTGTTTAGATTGCTAAAGTTTCTAATCTTTTTCCCACTTTCTTTTCCATCACATCACATTAAATACATCAAAAGCGTATATTTGGAGTATAAAATGTAGATAAAAAAAATAACTAATTACACAGTTTAGATGTGCATTGCGAGACGATTCTTTTGGAACAGTTACTTTCCAGTGGTGGGATAATATTTACCACTAACAAACGAAAGCGTCTTCACGATTAATGCGATGTGACATGCAGTTCAAAATTTTAGCCATGGCCATGGGCCGGGAGGGGACCGGGACTTCAGTGTGCTTGTAGGCCCTAGCTGCTCCTAGGGTGGATCCGGTGTTCTCACCTGCTGTGCAGCCTTGCCGGTTTGCCAATGAACAACTGCCTCTATCTACTATATAAAGATCACAATCACAATCATACCACACAGCCTCTAGGGAACGTAATAACCATACCCAAACTGCCATACATACATGAGGATAGATAGAACAGCCCGACAGAAACCAACACAACACAACAAAGACACACAAGCTATAGGGCATGGGGCACCGCGCCACTGACATCGGGCCCCACCACCCCCACCACCACACGACGAACACTTTTATTTTAGCCCATGTCACTCGCAGTCCGCACCGGACAGTCCACGCGACAGCCACTGCTAAGCTGAGCTACGACACACACAATAGAGAAACACGCCAGTAACCGTAGCGTACTGAACTGAAGAGCAAAAGCCCGTGCCATGCCATGCCATGCCATGTACGCGCGCACGATGAGCCACCTCACTCCGATACCCTGGCCTCACTCGCTGGCCTTCTCGGGCTCCTCGGCGGCCGGCTCGGCCGCGGCGGGCTCCCTCAACGGCAGCAGCAGCCTCGGGCTCGGCGGCCGCCGGCTCTGTCTCGGCAGCGGGTGCTGCCTCCTCCTCCTTCACCTCCTCGCCCGCCGCCGGCTCCGCCTCCTTTGGCAACTCGTCCTCCACGGCCGCCTCCGCCTCTGGCTCCGCGGCCGCAGCCTCGGGCTCAGCGGCGGCAGGCTCGGGCTCAGGCTCCGCCGGGGCAGCTGGCTCCTCCACCTTGGTCTCCTCGGCGGGGGCAGCCTCCTCGGGCACGGCGGCCGCAGCCGGCTCAGCCTCGGCGGGGGCGGGGGCTGCCTCCTCGGCCACGACGGCCGGCGCCGGGGTCTCCACCACGGGCGCTTCCTCGGTCGCCACGACGGTCGGGATCTGGACCTGCACATGTGCACGCCGCGTACAAAAAATCGTTAAACATCTTAGCTTCCTCCATTGCTAACACAGGACAGGATCGTCCATCGCTATCTCATCAAAGATGAGCAGCGATCGCCCGATCGATGAGATGGAAAACATCATTCACAACTATATACTCGATCGGATCAAAAGATCCAAAAGCGCGATCCGTGCATATATATGAATCTATCAAAGACTATGATCAATAATCGATCGATCTACCTCGGCAGTGGCCATTGGTGACGATGAGAAGGCTGATGACTACACGGAAGAGTGGCTAGTTGGCTTGCTAGAGCCTAGAGCTAAGACTGATCGAGAGCTGCAAGAGTGAGCGATCGGCTGAGAGTTGGATGGATCGAGCTTGTGTGAAGCATTGTGGTGAGACTTGGTGCTATATATAGAGGCCCGGCGGCGAGGCCAGAATGGGGAGAACACACAATGTGGTGGTGCTTTACCACTCTGCCGATTATCTTTTTTTTAAAAAAAAAAAAAATCCCCCTTGATGATCTGGTAAAGAGCTGTCGCTGGTATCATGATCGCTGATCGGGAATCTTGAGGAGCTGTACAAGCACACATGAACATGTCACGCAATGCAACCAAAAGGTGCCCATGACCGTGAGTCATGACACATGGAAAGGGTCCAAAAGGGGCGGTGTGCACGGTGTCTTGGCTCTTTCACCCCATTCCGGTGCGTGAATCTGTGGGATAGAGATCTGTAGATCACCAGCAGCAAGTGATCACAGGTTCACAGACCGATCGATGCTGTATGGTACGTTTTGAGATCAGTGTACACCTTTGGGAGATGTAGGCTTCATTGCGGTGCAGTGCAGGCAGGGTGTACTGAGGTGTGCATCGCTGCGCCTCATTGCTGCTGCACGTACGTTGCACGCAGTGCGTGCGTCCTTGGCGTCCGTAGTTAACTGAGCTGCATGTGCAGCCAGATCAGCGAGAGAGATTCGGCACCTTTGGTTACATATAGGGGAGAGATTGATTAGTGCTTTTGCTCGTACGAGATTAGAGGTGACAGGAATAGAGGAGGTTGTCGGGTTAGCCTGCAGACAATGCAATTGGGACCGGTGAATGTGCATCTCCATGCTTGTTAACAGTGCTGTTGAGGACAATGAGGGTACTACGTACGATGTGATGTTGGAATTCGGAGGAGTGACTAGATCAGCAAAGTTATTAGGTTGCATCTATACCGAGCAGGACTTTTTGGACGCTGGATCGATGACTGGATCTATTCTACAGTTTTGTTTGTTTTGTTTTGTTTTCTCCCCAGTACTGGTGTCGATTCCAACTTTGAAGTGGCATGTTTATGTGTTGTGATATATATGGGTAGGCCTGCTAATGGGGCGGGGTTGAACGGGTATTTTGGGGTGGGTTTTAATACGGGTATTATTGGATGGGTGGAAACGGGTGACACTGTGGGGCGGGTTGGGTTGACGACACAAACGTGTTGGGACGGGTTGAGGCTCTATGGTCATAGATCAGCGCATAAGTCATATATCATCATCCGTCGTGACTTCGGTTTGACGCATTGGGCCGACGGGGTGGGGGGGGCGGGTGGTAGTTAGTGTTTTTAAAATATGGGTTCGGGTGGGTTTAAACCCCTAGCAAGCCTAAATATGGGTGCACAACTGCACATCACAAAAAACAACGGTTGCAGTGCAATTGACCCCAGAAAAGTTTTTTTTAGTGTGTGATATCTGTCGATGAAATGACGAGAATTAGAATTGCATCTCGAATCATCAAGAACAAGGCTAGCTATGTCACACGATGGGATATATGGATCATGATACTTGACCCTACCTCGAAGTTAATTGGCTGATGAACTGAACATAAGCAAAGTAGATATTAGGGACTTTTTTCTTTTCTCGTTTTAAGGGCGATTTACCAGCTGCTTATTAGTAGGAGTTTAATGTGGTTTGATGACTTCTTTTTTATTGTTTTTCTGTTGCAACGTAATATACAACTTTGTCATTCGCTCGAATATGTTTCGAAGTCAAACAATGTGCTGTAGTTGAATTGTATCAGCACGACCGTGAGTTGTGTATGTCATTACAACTTCTATTTCCGAGTCAATCCCTATATAACAATCACCACCCACTAAATACTCTGAACTTGTATTTGACGGGAAAAAATTTAAGGCCTCTTTGGCAGCAGGAGCCACCGGCTCCGGCTCCTCGGAGTGGCACTGTAGCAACACTGTACACTGGAAGCTGTTTTCCTCTCTCCTCCCTCTTCTCTCACTGACAGCCCATGAACAGTTTAGGAGCTGGCGGAGCCTGGTTTTTGAGCTTCTCCGGCTCCTGTTCTCTCAGCTGCTACAGTGCATAAACAAGTGTAGGAGCCGGAGCCCCTGAGAGCCGTGCCAAAGAGGCTCTTAGTTACACGTTCGCCTTGTTCGACTCTATACTTTATTTTCAAATCTAAATTCTGCTTAAAAAAATTGGTAAGCTATTTGAGGATTTAAAATAACTTTCATGAGCATCATTTAGGTAGAAATTAACCAAACCTATTCCTATCAAGTGTCTTGTTCCGGTTAATAATCAAGGCAAATGGATCAGACTCTTATCAACTTTGTGTCGAGCTCGTCTTGTTGCTTTAGACAACATTAGGCGTCACCACCTTTATCCAAAAGCTATCATAGAAATACTTGAGCCGATTGTACTGTTCGGCGGGAGTAGTTGTCCATGGATCATCTTTTTGCCTTGCAAAATACTGGAAAAGCAAGTAAGGATGGCATCAGCAGGACAGCGAAGGCCGGCCGGCCAGACTCGTTTTGTGGTACACCGGGATGGGGCAGCGATCCTGACACCTCATTATCGATCGCTGTTTCAGTGAAGTAGCGTAGCTAATCTAGCTAGCTCATCGCTGCCGAAAGGATCAGCGATCACATGGCTGCTAGCTCAAGGCCGGTCCACTGCAAGCATTAGGCCAAAATTGCTTTTGATGTCAGAGTTTCATTCTGCAAGCTAGCTAGTCATCTTTCTTTCTTTCTTTTTCTCAATAAGCTTTCTTTGAAGTTCTTCGATACGTTATGAATATTTGAATCTTGACAAGTTTTATTATGCAAAATGGATTCGATTTCATATTGTTCAAGAAGAAAAATCCTACATTTCTGACGGAGTCTCGATCATCAGCTAGGTGCAGGGACAGCAACGGTGGCGACGGCAGGATGGAGGTGGGCAGCTTTCTTTTCAGGGGATTTTGGCAAGCTTACAACTACAAGGGGTCACGATAGCTTTTCCGTACGCGTCGTTTTCCCTGCTCCAAGGCCCGGCCATTGATAGTTGATTGATAGGGAAGATGGCGGCAAGTTTTCTTCGCCTTTCGGAGAGGGAGAGCCCACGCCCAGCATCCAACATGCCTAGTAGGACGCCTTGATCGGTGACAAATCACAGCGGAAATCGGCGTGGCCGGCTGTCAGTGTGGGCCCGCCGCGTGCATATCCTCTCGGATCTCCGGTGCTCGCCAATCTTGTTGAAGTGTCTGTGTGTGCTTATGAGTTCCCGTCCGAATTTTACAGTATTTGCAAAGGTTTTAGCGATGCCCGTTTTGTTGCTGAATATTAGTGGAAAATGGAACGCTCCTTGTGCACCAGGCATTGGTATGGGCGGCAAACTATTTTTTTTACAACAGGGAGGCAAACTGTAAAGTTAATTTGTTGGTTATGCGCCACACATGCTGCCATGGAGTTCCTGGCCACAGAGACAGACTGGCATAATTGGTGGCCATGACCCGGAACTCGACGGTGACGTGGCACCAAAGCTAGGGGCGGTGGACAGGACCCCACTCACAGTCCTACAGGAACTGCATTTGCACTCCCTGATGACGTCGGATGCCGCCAAATACGTGTTTCCGTGTCATCCTGCGACCACTTGCAATTGAATGCGCGCAAGTGTCTTCACGTTCTCATGATCAGACAGAAGATGCACGGTAGTAGGAGTCGTATATGAACAGCGAGTCAAAATTCGTTTAGGATGGTGATTAAGGTGTTATTTGAATTCATGAAATTTGATCCGTGTGTTCTATTTGAGGGCTTTTTTTTTTTTCCTTTTGGCAAAACTGTCCTTTTCCCCAGCTGCATCTATTGCAAGTGAAACAACACGAAACTTTCAAGGAACGGCCATAAATGGTTGATCTAACATCTAACCGATTATTTTTACTAGTTGCGATCCGCGTGCTTAAGAGGATTGAGATTCATGCTAATTAAAGGGGTAGTAATAATAGGTATAAAAAATCACACTCCCTCAGTCCCGTTATATATGTGACGTTTTAGCCCTGTATCAAAGACATCAAAGAATGTTATAAAAAAAAAATGACATCAAAGAATCTTTGAACCTGGACATGGATTGTGTCCACATGCATGGATCTTTGTGTGAAACCCTCGGAATGATCTCGGGACAGAGGGAGTAAGCTCAATGTCAGGAGAACCAAGATGTAAGCAAATGGTATATTAATTAAGAACACTTGCATTTCAATTCCAACAAGTAATGGCATGCTTGAGAGAGCTTTATCATGGGAAACAGATCTTAGACGTTAAATGATGCCTCTTGTGTTAAATGCTAGCATTAATTCTCCCCCCTAACCTGGTAAATGGCAATAAGTTTACAACTTGCCCAGTGACATGCATGTGGCATTAGATTCTGGTTTCCTTGGATCTACAATCAGGTACACATGTCATTCCTTGTAATATTCTCCTAATGTACTACAATTCCTTTCAAATAAAGAAGGATTAAAACATCTATTTTCTCAACAGAGGTAAACCTGTGAGCCTAAGTAAATGTAAGAAAAGTTTTACTCTATTTAAGGAAAAAAGAGCTTAACATAACAAGAACGATGGGATAGACATCCAAATTCGACTTCAAGAAGACTCAAACTTTGGGTGCTTCAACAGTTGGATCATGACCACACCTCCCAACAAGCTAGTTCATTTAGGCTCACTTAAAAGAATCAGTTCAATGGTTGAGCCAGCATGTTGTTTGAAATGCGAATTAATTTTGGGGCATTACTATTATCTCAATTCCAAAATCTACGAGGTTATTTAGTGATATACTCACTCCATCTTTTTTTTGAGATTACATAGTACAACACAGAGCTCAACACACACACGCTCATCCCTATGAACACACGTGCGTAAACCCTACCCCTATAAGCCTAAAATACAAGGGACCCAAAATTCAAAATTTGTGCCAAATATAAGGTATCCTAGATCCTTAACCCCCTCTCCCATTTGTCTTTTTTTTTCAAAGAATATTGACATTCATTTTAAATTTGGTGTCACCTAAAATAGTCAGCCAATGATTGACTAATTGTGGAAAATAACAATTGAATTACTCTCTATCCTAATTAGTGAGGGGCAAGATGTTTTTTTTTTTGTTAGATTCCTTGTATTTTGGCCGAGAAAGGACCTAAGCCACACTTCTCTAACTTTGACCAAATATATAGAAAAATATATTAAAATATACAACACCAAATAAGTAGGACAAAGAAGCGCAAAACTTCCTTGGAACAGAGTGAGCACTTTAGTACCCTTCTATTCATATACATACACTTATACAGTTCCAGGCCTGTGATCACTTACCCTTTTTTTTTCGACAATGAGTCCGTTGAGATCATCATTTCACGAAGAATAATGGAGCTGGTACCTAGTCCTATATACTATAACATATGTACCGATGTTTATCAGAAAAAAAAGGTCATGAACAAATGCTGCACCGACACGCCGGTCCTTGCAGGCGTAAATGCGCAATGTAGTAACCACTTGCCTGCTATTGGACGTGCATATGAGCTCACTGCAAGCAGCTCATGCCATTGGCCGTGAGGCGGCCATAACCAATCAGAGATTCCCATGGCCGTTTGCAGACAAATGGACGAAACAAAAATACTATTGTTTGCAGTGCTTGATAACAGGACGTACGTGATATACGCCTCCATCCCTCAACTGCCATGGGCGCCACGTCTGACGACGTTGTATCGAGTATCTATCGACAACGCATTTTCAGGATAAGAATTTCTATTCTCGCCATGTCGAAAATGTCGAGATCAAACAAGAGTTTTCAGACTAATGATGATACAGCTATATATATATATATGTTTAGCCGTTTGGGTTATTCCTAGCAGGTCAACGAGGAAGATGATAGCAAAGCATGCAATGTGAGGGAATGCTTTGCTTGTCAACCCGTAGTAGTTGGAATGTTAAGGTTTAGTACTCTTAATTATACACTCTAAAAAAAAAAAAAAAAAAGGTTTAGTACTCATCTATTCAGCAAAAGGGTCGAATCGTTGACATGTGAGAAATATAGTTTGGGAACTGCTGTTCAGGTTGACATGTAGAAGGTAGTTTCAGTGACTTCATATTTACCTGCATCTGTTCTTCTCCACAAATGATGAGTTCTGAGACTTCCAATATCAAACTGATATACAGATTATGTATTGTTTAGAGGTTACACTTGCAGAAATTATATATTATATATGCTGTTCCGATAGAATATTTGCAAATTAACAGCGTATTCAACTTTTTTTTTTTTTTTGAGCAAAAACGGCGTATTCAACTGGAGAAGCCTTCTACTGTCGACATAAGCAAAGGGCCCAATTAGCAATCACTATGGACACAATAAAGCTCAAAGCCCAGGTCATAGGCTACTTCAAGCCCAACAAATCCCAAAATCTGGCACATCGACCGCCCCAAGCTGCTTACCCAATAACGCCGACTCTCCGAGCCCCAACAGCTACGCGGCGCCCCAAAAAAAAAAAAAAAAACAGCTACGCGGCGCGTCGTGCCGCACTGCCGCTGCGCCGCCGCGGCGCCCATGTCTGGCGGGCGCCACGCTGAGCTCAATGGAGCCCGCGCTGCGCCAGCTGTGGGCGGAGTCTCGGGACCTGCTGGGCCTCCTTTCCCTTCTCTGGACGACACCGCCGCCGCCGCCGCCGCCGTACGCGTCGACCTGCCCACGACGCCGCTCGCGTTCTTCCGCGACCACGTCTCCCCTGGGCCGCCTACCCGCGGCGCCCCGGATCCTCGAGGTGTTTGTCCGCCGCGTCGACTTCCCTACCGCGGTCCGGCTCATCAGGGGATCCGACCAGGCCGCCGGCCTGGTAGCGTACGCACAGCAGCAGGACGACTGCCTCCGCGGTAAATACCAATACTTATCAGGAGGTGTACTAATCTTGCTCCCAGCAGGGCTTTAAAGATGCAAGATCTAGTAGAGACTTCATTAGCCAAGAAAGCCTTCTTAATTCTTGAATCTACTTGAAGATTACTGGAAATGCTAAGGACCCAGTTGGCCTCAAATCTATTGACTACTTATAACTTAAGGAAAGGCATGTTCTGCAGTTTACATGGTTCTGCTATGCAATACTGTGAATCACATAATTAGCCTCAGATAGAGATAGTGAAGAGTCAACAGGCACCATGAAGCATCTACTTGCCATTGCTCGAACCAATCATCGAGAAGGCCTTGCATATAACCATCAGCATTATAGTGGTCATTTCCCACTAGCTAAACCTAAGTGTTAAGCTTACTCTAGGGAGTAGAAAGTTAGACTACACTCTTAAAATCCTTATGCTACCAGTGAATCCAAGGCTTACTGATTCAAAATCTACTCACAGCAACTGGTTTCCTCCGTGCCAGATTTGACATAAGGTAGTTAAAATTAGAGAGATGAGAGAACATCCCATAGGACTGTAAAACTCACCAGTGGGATATCCGCAGTGTACTGCTGTGGGTTGACCTGCTTCACCGACAATTGGCAGCTCTGAATCATCAAGCACAAAGAGCACAACCATAACCAAATCAGTATATACCTATCATACAATTCTAACTTTCAAACCCAGCAACGGAAGCACCCATTGCCCCATCGGAAAGGAGCGCCGAACCTTGAGGAGGATGAGGGTTTGCTTGGCCATGTGGCCCTTGCTGGGGAGCCCGATACGGACGACGGTGTGGTCCGCAACCAGGGGAGACGAAGCCGCCGCAGGTTTAGCGGATATGGTGGTCGCAGAGTATTAGAGTACATTTGGTAGATAACCTGTTGCTAGCTTGCTACCATTCACTACTGGCTACAAGAGCAAGACTAGCAGTCAAGTCTTCTACTGGCTGCAAAGATATTGCATAACAACTTCCTAGCAAGTAGACTTAGACTAAAGACCGACTGCTGCGCGAGTCAAGGTCTTCTCCTTGTAATTTCTAGAAAAGCCACTATGGCTGGTTTACCCCCCAAGTCTTGAACTCTCATATATACTGGCTGAGGCCTCAATGCAATACGATCCATCAGTTGCACCAATTCTATTCTTCTTACATGGTATCTGCTGTTTATGTTTAGATCCTAGGCCACAAACCCTATTCTTCCGCTGCTCGCAGTGCCCCTGTCCTCCTAGCGCCCCCCCCGGGGAGGTTGCCCATGACCTCCGCCGGGCGCTCTCGTCACAACAAATTGCTGCTGGTCTACTTTGTTTTTGGTAGTTTCTCTAATTTTTTACTCGACCACTGATCGAGATTGCATCGCCCGTCGCCGTATCGACTCCACATGTTGCGGCTACGTCGCCTCTTTTGACAGCGGCGCCGTCCTCCCCGGGTCCCCCCGGGCCGTTCAAATTCTTCGCCGTTTGCTTTGAGCACCGCCGCCATGTCATCCGGATCATCGGGCCTTGCGGCCGGATCGTCCGGTTTACCTCCCCTTCGTCCAACACCACCTGCCGCCAACGTCTCCGTCTTATCTCCACCTCTTCGTCTACTCCGGCAAGAATCGCGGTTTGACGGCACCTTCTACCCCGCCTTTCTTCTCGCACTCGCGACCATCATGGAGGCCTTCTCTGGCGGGTCCCGAGACGACGGCGCTTGGTGGTGCACACGCCCCGCACGTCCGTATTGGCAACACCGGCGCGTGCCATCGTCCCCGATGCATTTCGGGCCTGGTAAACCTGGGAATGTCTCGCCGATAGCTCGACCGCATCAACTTCAGCATCAACCCCCCTCTTCGGTCGCCTCGACGCTAGCCGGGCGTCTTCATCCTTGGCATCTTCCTCGCGCGCCACCATCCTCACGGGCCTCCTCGCGGCGCCCATGGCTTCATGAGCGACTCCCCGCGTCTTCGGCAACCTCGGAAAACTTCATCAACCCACGGCTACCCTACGCACGGTAGTCGCGTGACCACGGCCACGGCTATTCACCCTTCTACTCGGCTTCATCGACATCGGCACAAAGGGCTATCATCCGCATGAGTTACTCGCCGCTTCTCTCCAGTCGCAGCATCTGCACCGCTCCGACGCTACAACCGCGGGGGTGTCGGGTCCTTGGCTTTTGCCCGTCGGCTTCCTCTTCGGTCTCACCGTCGCATGTGCTCCCCGCCGTGGATCGCGGGAGGCTATTAGAGTACATTTGGTAGATAACCCGCCGCTAGCCTGCTACCATTCACTACCGGGCCGCAAGAGCAAGACTAGCAGATCAAGTCTTCTATCGGGCTGCAAGATATTGCATAGCAACTTCCTAGCAAGTAGACTTAGACTAAAGACTTGACTGCTACGGCCAGCCAAGGTCTTCTCCTTGTAATTTCTAGGAAAGCCACTATGGGCTGGTTTACCCCCAAGTCTTGTACTCTCATATATACTGGCTGAGGCCTCAATGCAATACGATCCATCAGTTGCACCAATTCTATTCTTCTTACACAGAGGCTGCTGCCCACGGAGTGACAGAGGTAAGCAACAATGCAATAAATCTGCAAGACTCACTTACTCAATATAATGGCTATAAAGAAAAGGATCGTCAGATTACCTTGTTCTGGAAGGCACACTGTATTATTTGTGTAAAACTGTGAATGTATATTCAATCATGAATTATCTGTTTACTGTACTGCTATGTGCTATACATTTTGACCATTTTATCTTCATGTGTGCTCAATTTCTCATGGCAACCTACCATTTCTCACTAAACTCTGTTAGATTTTGCTTAAAAACGCCAATCATTTCTGTAGATCGATTAGGTCTGTGTATGCGGTACATGTACCACAGTTGTGGACTTGTGGTCATAATTCTAATATAAATCTTTGTGTTAATAGAACCATTCACCTATGGGACAAATAGCACCATTCACCTTTGGGACATAATTATGATTTTTTTTAATACATGGTGGTTGTAGAGAATTATGCGCTTCAAAGTATGTACTATGTTCACTATGCTCTTCCAGGTTGGCTTTTGCTTCGCTTCTAGTGTGTCCTCATAGCAGTTCATGAATTTAGTTTATTGTACGTACTCTGTATATATTGTCTTTTCCGAGTTCTGGGAAATGGTACAGCCATTATGTCTTGGGTGTATGTTTCATGTGGCCTTATTTTTTGTTGTCTTGGATATCACAAACTTAAAATTATAGTGAACTTGCAGCGTGTTGATGGAGCCAAAGAACCTTTTTTGTGTGTGTAAAGGAAGTGAAATAGTCTCTTATTTTTGTGCGTGGATTCTTTAAATGACAGTTTTATCTGGTCGAATTTCAATGAGGTTGATATTTAGTGTTATGTACAATAATGTTTAGTTGATCTCATGATGAGATGGGCAGATTGGCCAAACCCACTATTTTAGGATTTTGGTTATCGCCCTCAGTATTTGTAGTGGGCACATCATTGTGATGAGATTCTTTAGGAAATCTTCAAACTGATTGGTATGTGGGCTGTTTGTTTGTTTTTTTTTTTTTTTTGAAACGGAACAGGCAGGAGAGCTGCCTATTGTATTAAAAAAGAAGAGAGCCCAGAAAGGCTGAGTATAAATATATACAAAAATTGTATATCATGTAGTATTGATGCTAATGTTAATACATGAGTGGGACAATAAGGTGTCTTAAATATTAAGGAGAGTGCTAGAGTGGGACACTGGGTACTTCAAGCCAAGACCTTAAGCATTAGAATCTTGCACTCTATCATTAGGCCATGACTGCGTATGTTTTAGCATCAATCTTTTATTTACCTTACGAATTCAGCACCAAACCAGGGCTTACCATTGGGCCACGTCAGTTCCTGTTCTATCAACCGTAGGATCCAAAATCAATGGCATCTGATCGGGCAGTCCATCCATCGTGGCTGCAAGGCCCGGTTCCAAAGCCATCGCGAAGCCTCCAGTCCTCCCGCTAGCATCCGCCGCCCCTCCTCACAGCGCGAGCGGGATGCACGCGTGGCGTTCCCGGCGCGAGTGAAACCCCAGCGGCTACGGCGACCCAGGCGCGGCGGCCACGGACGCTCTGGTCCCGGCCATCCTGGAGCGAGCGCGGTGCGGGCATGGCGGCTCCATCCACCACAGAGCGAACGGCGCGGACACGGTGGGGTCATGGCGGCTCCAGCCACCACGGAGCGAGCGGTGAGCGCAGCAACGGCGGCTGCGGCCACCACGGCCTGGTCGTGGGGCTGGAGCGCTGCAAGCCCTCTCGCCTCTCGGGATGCCCCTCCCCTACAGCAGCGCCGCCCTCCTCGCAGCATGCGCCAACCAGCCGCCGCGTCCGTTCAGCCTCGTCCTCGGCGCGATCGGCGCGAGATGCCTCCGCTGCAATGGTTGCCCGCGATGACGAGCTTGCGCCAACCAGCAGCTGTTTGACGAAATGACTCTAAGGCAAGCCACTCAGCAAACCAGCACCAGGCAGAGACGTCCTTGACCCCCGAGGCCTAGAACAAGCTGCCGACTTTATCCTTGGCCATGTCTTGCTTGTGACCTTAATTTGAAATTTTTCTATCTAGAATTTAGTCCTAATCTAATTTCAACGTCGGCCTTGCAGCCAGCATGAACACAGAAGCAGCTTCTCAATCTCAACCAGATCCAAGGAGCAAAGAAGATCGCCTTGACACACTAGCAGCGTCGGCAGCAGCACAGGTTCAGACCCCAAGCAGGGTTATGAAGAGTATGATTGAGAAGGGGTTACTGAGAACATGGACATGGCACACAAGATACTGGAAGCTCTCTTCACGAGGGGCCATGTGCAGGAGGCAATCGGCCGTGTCAATCTGATGGTGGAGAATGGCTGTATGCCTGATTCTAGATAAGTTGCTGGTTGGCCTCTGTGGCAATGATAGGCCCTGTACGCTGAAGAAAAGACATTGCCTGTGTACTCCATGCTGTGCAAGATCAAGAACAAAGGAGGTGTTGTCAGCAAGAAAGGCTGTGATGATTTCATGGAGAGTTTAAAATCTGAAGGATACTCAAAGCAAGCAGATATTTTGTCTAGGATCTTGGCAGAGAATGCACAGTCAAAGCCCAAGAGGGGCAAAAAGGGTTGCCATGGGTGCTTAGTAAGCTTTGCTAGCTTGTTTTGACCATCAATTTTCATTTTTACTAGAAGAAAGATGTGATTTCTTTATTCTAATTGTAGCTTCTTGAGTTATTTGTCAATTAGGGATTTTCATCCTTCTCTGTTTTAACTAAAGGAGGTGCTGGTGAAGGAGCGTAAGCTTGTTGCTAAGAACAAGGTCAGCTACATACCTGTTCTGAACTCCAAAATGTAAATCATCTTTAGTAATCCACCTATTTATGAATACGAGTGTTCTCTCAAGTTCTATTCTATTAGAAGAAAATTATTTCGTTTTGTAGGGCTCACCTATTCCAAAAGTTATATATGATAAATTTAATGTTTCTTCATTGTATCTTTACAACACTGCCATGCTCATACATCATCATGCATTCTTTGTTTCCATGCAGGCTCTTGAAATGAAACCCTGCCTGCAGATATCTAGGAGTGCAAGGATCTTACATTTCATAGTTTAATGCCATGCTTTCTGCTTAGTAGACTGGACATTTTCACTTTTTAGCACTATATAAAATACCATTCCCATGTTGGGCTATGCTGACAAATCAAGGACAACGTAACTATTGAAGAGTTGACATACAGCCGTGGAATTGCACGATTTAGTGAGAGCGATGTTATGAATTCATACCAAGAAATCTGAATTGAATCACTAATTTGATGATTATATAGAAATTCAAGTGGGGAACGGCTTCCCCGGTGAAAATTCAAAAAAAAAACTAATTTGATGATCAGTTCTTCTCAGGAATGTTCTAATGCAAGATGTTGTTGCATTATTTTACTGTAACAACTTAGTTCAACTTCAAAATCACCATCTTCATATATTAGCTCAAAAAAAATCATAGATAATGCAATGATAGGTTATAAGAGATTACTTTTTGAGAACAAATGTTATATTCATTGGCTCTATAGAGGCATACTATATTAGTTTACCTAATGCCAAGTTGTTGTTCAGTTACAGAACTAAACCTTAGCTGCTAAATTAGCATATTGGTCTTGAATATTACCAATCTCTAATGATACTTGTTTGTATCTGAGCATTACTAGCACTGCCAACAGCGTAAAGACTGGTCATATAAATGCAACGCCGTGAACATTTCTAGTACTACATGATTGCACCATCTTTCTGGCGTTCTGGAAGTCTGGAGCAGATAAACAACCACTGTTCTTAATTCATTTTGTAACTTTAGTTTTGTTACCTCATAATACAATCCTTGTTGATTCTTCTGTAAGTGAGATGAGAAAGATAAAATAAATTTTCTCAAGTTATTGCAAATTCATCTTGGTGCTTCCATCAACAGGAGCCAGGACCTTGTGCTGTTGCCTGATATGGAGTAGTGTTTATATTGGATTGACTGTGGCATGTAGTGGTAAAGTGACAACATATTGCGCTGCTTTGTTATTGCTCGAAACACGGTTATCAAACATAAGATGTCTTTGTTACCTTGCATGCATATCAGTGTAGACATCCTGCTGAAATCTATATCTTAGAAGGATAGAAGCTCCATTGTGTATCAGTGCCATGCATGCTTGAATACTTATCTGTTGACACTGCAGGCTGTTGAGCGCATGTCAATCGAGATAGAGGCAGGTCCTCTTCTTCTGGACTTCAGTGAAGTATTTATCATTGTGGGTTGACCTCCAAACTCTACATATTCAAGACACCTGATTCACCTTACTGTCTGCCCAGTTTGCCATCATCGCAGACCTGCTCTACCGGCTCCACCTCCCTCATACATCCTTGAAAATGATGGAAAACCAGCTGCAGAAGATCACACAAGAGCCTGTGAGCTGCAGCTTCGGTACATGGTAGTTGCTGCTGTTCTGGATTCTGAACCTGTATAGTATGTACATATGGGTAGGCTAGTGACACTTTACTGTCTCATTGAATCTGTTCTTAGAGCTTGAGGAGGTAATATGATGTCTTTCTTTTTGTTTTGTATGTATCGTGTGTTAGTGTTCCGAGACTTCTATTTAGTCTAATGCCGAAGGGATTGATAGAAAGCAGGTTCCTCTGTGTAGTGTAGTCCAGTCGGTGGCAGGAACATAATAACATGGTCATGTAACTGCATTGTGCTGAGTGCTGACACTATGCCATTGATTTTTGAAACAAATTTTGAATTTGTGGAACTGGCACGCTTTGTTCAGCTATGTTGTAGCAGTAATCTGCCTATTTTCAGCTGACTCTTAGACGTGTTTTGCTTGGGACTGAAGATCATGTGAACCGTGGCAGAAATTTCAGCTGACTCGCAGACATGTTTTGCTTGAGACTTAAGCTTCATGTGAATCATGGCAGATGTTTTCACAGCAATCGATGGAGCAAGGCTTCCCTGCCCGGCCGGCGCTGGGCATCTGAAACTGAAATTCTGAATCACAACCGTTTCTTGCTGTGATCTCGAATTCTGAATCACAACCATTTATTTTTGGAGATCTGAATTGTATGCTGGTGCATTAGTCACCTCTTTGACTCGCAGGAAGACTGACTGACATGCTGTGGTAGTACTAGTAGTATATGTCCTTGGCGAGTCGCCATAGGCCAGACGTCGGCAAAGGTATCCAATAGGCACCGAAACGGGCTCCCGGGTGACAGAGACCATTGAAAAGTCACACATATACTCGCATGAGCGTGGTGTGCCGTTGCGTTCAAGGACCCTGCATGACGCCATGATACCGTATGATGGCGTGGTGTGGTGGAATGCTGCTAGTGCCGGCTGCTGCAAAGTCAATATGTTTGTCGACACGAACAACTGAAAATATGTATAGATAAGATCATATTCACAACCATATAGTTCACACGAACATAACCAAGGACGACGAAACATGCTTGATATACATGAGAATAGATAGGCAGACACAAAAAACCGCAGCGGCAGTCATGGGGCACCACACGCCGCTGACACTGGGCCCCACCACCGCCAACGCCACACGACACACCCTTTATTTATCCCACGTCATATGTTGACACTAAAAAATGTTCAGGGGTGACTTTTAGGCATTATGAATAAGCTACAAATATCCTAGGCATATTTGAGGTCAAGTGGCATCGCAAACAGAACTAGAAATGTCACGGAGAGGACGGCGAGGCAACCTAGTTGGCTTAGCCGAGTTGGCCAGCCAGCCAGGCCGGCCTTACCCTTGGAGTCGGCTTAGCCGACCCTGCATCCGGCCTAGATGAGTCGGCCTCCAGGCTGGCTTGGTCACGCGCCCGGCCCCGTGAAACCTGACTAAGCTGCGTGGCCCAGTCGGCTTAGTCGATGCACACCTAATTCCAAACACAAACATATCTCCTTTTTGCCCAAATTTTGCTTTCTTCAATCCCTCTACTTGTTGTTCGGCTCTTCTCTCCATGAGTTTTGCCGGCATCCTAGGTGGCCTTGCTGGCCATAGGACATCCTCCACGTGCTTCATCCCAACAGATCTTTCCAGAGGTGGTCCTGGAGCTTTTTGAGCCGAGATCGAGCTCTACATCGGCCTTTTCAATCTCTAGATCATATTGGTCGATTACACTATGAATCTTGTTGTTGTTGTAGGTCGTGGTGCGACCTCTAGTGCATCCAAAGCCCGTTGGTGTGTTGGTGCAATCACGCCGTGTCAACACACTTTTCAACAATTCAGATATTTAAGTCTTGTCGAGTGGAACTTCAATATTAATTGGGTTACTCTTGGTGATGCAGGTACAGAGTTTTTCCGTGCTCATGCAACGATCAATATAGAAGGAATTTTATTGCCCATCTTCAAAAAGATGATGGTTCTTTAATTGCAGATCATGCTCGAAAAGTTGACTTGATTTGGTATTCTTTTTAGACGGTCGGTGATTAGTTCCTTTCACTCTATTAACATGGATCTGTCTTCATCACTCTTTAGTAATCCTGGTTCCCTTGCTATGAATTCTTTGGTGTTGTCTTTTTGCACACATGAGATTGATCTTGTTGTTCAAAGGATTACCTAAAGATAAAGCTCCAGACCTGATGGTTTCAACATTGACTTTATTAAACATTGTTGGCCAATTATAAAAGGTGATTTTATAGCTTATGTGAATCCTTCTTTGATAATCGGTTATGTCTTCAGAGTATCAATGGCTCTCACATTACTCTTGTTCAGTTAAGATCATCACTAAATTGTTGGCCAATAGACTTCAGGATGTCTTGCCATCCCTTTTACATAAAAACCAATATGGTTTCATCAGGCATAGAACTATCCAAGATTGTGTCGCATGGGCTTTGGAATATTTACATATGTTCCGTCATTCAAAAACAGAAATCATTATTCTAATGTTAGACTTTAAAAAGGCCTTTGACAAAGTGGAACAAGAATATATGCTGCAAATCATGTAACATAAAGGTTTTCCTCCAAAATGGTTGCTTTAGATGAGATCTATTTTCAACTCTAGGACATCCGTAATCCTTTTAAATGGGGGTGCCACGAAAAGTTTTTCACTGTAAAAGAGGTGCTTAACAGAGGTGATCCCCTTTCACCTCTCCTTTTTGTCCTAGCTACAAATTTTCTTCAAACAATTCCCAACAACAGTGGTCAATTCAAATTGTCTCTTCAATTATCATGTGATGCTAGTTTTCCTATTTTGTAGTACGCTAATGATACTCTCTCATCTTCATGAATGGTGACTTAAATAAATGAACCAGTTGAAGGATATTTTATCTAATTATATAGAATGCTCAAGTTTGGAGGTAAATTATGAAAAATCCAAGATGGTACCTATTAATATATCTAGTGATAGATTGCAAGTGCTTGCTTCCTCCTTTGTATGTGCTACTAGAACTTTACCCTTTACATATTGGGGTCTACCCCTTGGAACTTCCAAACCTAATGTGGATGATTTTTGGCAAATGGTATCTCGATGTGAGAAATTTTTAGTGGCATTCTCTTCATTTTTTAAATGGAGTAGGTCGGCTCCCGCTCACAAATGCAGTTTTGATAGCCTTGCCCACCTTTGCCACAAGTAGTTTTCTTTTGCCCAAAACTGTCATCAAACAAATAGACAAATATAGGAAACATTGTTTATGGCATGACTCGGATAGATATTAATAGTTAAAAACCTTCTAAAGCTACTTGGCCACTTGTTTGTTTACCTAAAGAACAAGGAGGTCTTGGTGTTTTAGATATTGCTACCCAAAATAAAAGCTTACTGCTCAAGCATCTACACAAGTTCTTTAATCATGCTCCTATTCCTTGGGTTAAGCTTGTCCGGAAAAACACAAGAATTTGTCCGCCTATGCAAGATAGGGTTTATAGAAGTTCTTTTTGTTCTTTTTGGTGGAGAGATATCCTCAAGCTTGTCCCTCAATTTAAAATCTTCTCAGTGATCTCAATCAATAAGGGTGATACTTGCTTCCTTTGGAATGATTCTTGGTCAGCAATTCCTCTAAGTCAGTCCCCCCCCCACTTGTACTTGTTTTGCAAAGAATGCCTTGATCCTTTGTTTAAGAGGTTTCTTCCAAAGTATCCACACATACATGACCTTTTTTTCACCCTTCATGCATTTGAAGCATTTGATGAGTTAACAGATTTCTCTGCTATCATTCAGATTTCATCTACATGATTCTCTCCTAGCATTTAGACTTGTAGGTGGGTGTCCTTTCTTTGCTTCAAACCGGACTTATTTGACTCTTATTGGGCATTGTGGTATCCCCGTTTTTAAGTGGCTTTGGAAATCGGCTTACCAAAATAAAAGAAAGGTATTATTTTGGTTTATTCTTGAGGATTGGCTAAGTACGTGATCTCTGCTTAGAAGTTGCAACATGCATCTCCCGGATAATACATGTGTTCTTTGTCATCTAAATATTGATGAAGATGTTTTTCGTCTCCTTTTCCACTGCCCATTTGCAATTGCTTGCTGGAACCAGATCTTCACTAATGTCCTGGGCAATGTTGATATCGACCTCATTATTCAAAATATAAAGCATCAGCTTAGGGTACCTTCTTTCATGAAAATCATCGCCATGATGTGTTGGTCTATCGGGTTCTATGCAATGATGTTATCTTCCGAAGTCAACCTCGTTCTCTTGAAGGTGTAAAGAAGTCCTTAAGAAGGAATTTGCTCTAGTTATTCTAAGAGAAAGGAATTCGCGTAGTTTCTCCCATGATGAGGCGAATATCAGGGCAGATGTTTTCAAGGAGAAAAAAAATGATTTATCATAATCTTTTCTCCCATTGTTAAGGGATGCGAAGTGGTTATTTTTGTTTAATAGAATTTTAAATTTATTATGTAATTCATAAAAATTAATGGTTTGGATTTATTTGAGATATCATATCGTAGTAAATAAATTGGGTACCTTATCATTGCCCAATAGATATAGATTATTTTGAAGAGTCCACCTGAATATATTCCATTGATATCGTGTCGCTTTCCTAAACGACTTCTAATTCCAAACCGGAGGGAGTATTAAATAAATAAACTGCACCAAACATCAGTGATGTTTCTATCCTAATGTCGAAGGCGGTAGCTCCAGAGACGAGCATCCTGCTTGCAAGAAGGGAGTAGGCGACACGGACTTGGTTCTTGTTGCCGGAAAACCATCATGCCTATGCTTCCGGATACACCAGCCGCACCCCCAAAAAATCCAACGGCACAAGAACGGGACCGTGTTGAAATGTTGTGGCGGGATTGTAGGTGGGCGAGGCATGTCCAAAAAGAAAACTTCGGTCGGGTGGGGAAAGACCGCCCCCACCGGCATTTGTTCTTAAGAAGAAACTTCGGTTTCCCCGACCGAGAAAATCCCCGAACCCCAGTCCCCCGACACTAGAGGCCTTTAGCCCATGGGAACTACGATTCTCAATCCTTCGGAGAGGACCTGGGCCGGAATACACCGTAACCCCTGGGCGAGTATACCAATCAGAGCCCACAGCTCGATACCTACGGGACCTGGGCCGGCTTTTAACTAGTGCTTTGGCACACGGACTGACGAGGGAATTTTTTAACCACAGCCTGAAATTCGCTACCATGGGGAGTCGAACTCGGGACCTGTGGAGTGTCGCTCGAGTATCCTAACCATTAGGCTAGGACCTCTTTGGCGCACCTCTTTGGCGCGAGGCATGTCCCAAAGGCGTTCCAGAATTGCGATGCAACGGTGCATTCAAAGATGAGATGCTATTAATAAAACTTAGATTACTTTACTAAACGAGTTCTAAGTCAACCATGATTTAACAATCACAACTCACTCAAAAACTGAATTTTTGTTTTTGATGGAAAAAAACAGTTAGACAACCGCCTTATTATTGGACACTATTCTCAAATCTAAATTTGGCCAAAACTTTTTTTTAATGCAAATGGATAAGACTCTTATCCACCGCCACCTGTGTCCAAGAGCCGATTGTACTGTTCCGTGGGACTAATTGAACCATGGATCAACTCTGTCTTGCAAAATAATGGAAAAGCAAGTAAGGATGCCATCAGCAGGAGTGCAGGACAACGAGGTCAGACTTGTTTTGTGTTACACCGCAATGATGGGGGCAGGCAGCGAGACACCTCATTATTGCTTCGGTGAAGTAGCGTAGCTAGCTCATCGCCGCCGAAAGATCAACCTCCAAATGGAGTATATTACAAGGATAGGAAAAAAAAAATGCTTTTGATATCATCGGTGGCAAGCCAAAGTTCATTTTCATTTCTACAATGACGTTTCTTTTTTTCCCTATTCGCTTCAACTTATCAATCTGGTTTATTAGCTACGATATAATGTTTTCTCTAACAACAAAACAACGACGTCAGCCGAACATGGCGGAAACATGCTGGATACCTATACCCAAACTGCCATACATCAGAACACTTCTCTAGCTTTCTTTGAAGTTCTACTATGCGTTAGGAATATTTTGATCTTCAATCACAAGTTTTGTGCAAAATGATTCCGGTTTCCTGTGGTTCTACAAAATTCCTACGGTGGACATTTCAAATGGTGTCTCGATCATCAGCTAGCTGCAACGATAGCGATGGTGGCGATGGAAGCAGAGAATCATAGTTTGGCAAGTTTTCAAGGGGCCACGAATCACGATAAGCCTTTTTTAAGCACACGTCGCTTTCCCTGCTCGAAGCGTGGCCAATTGACATATTTTCGTACGCATCGTTTTTCACGTGATGATGATAGGTAAGGTGTCGTTTTTCAGGGGCCAGAAAATTTCTACGGTGAAGATTTCGCCTTCCAGAGCTGAGAGAGAGAGCACAAGCCCATCATTCAATATATTGTGTTCTTAATTATATTTCGTTTGACTTATTTTAACTCCAAGTCTAACCACTTGTTTTATTTAATAAATTTATGCAAACATATTCAAATTTGAGTCGTCTCTAAGAACTTTCGTTAATAAGTAAAACTCACAACAAAAAAGTGATATTTTGCACAAATTTTTGAATAAGATAAGTGGTCAAAGTTTGGTTAAAAAGTCAACTAAACTATAATTTGAAATAGAGTTAATATATAACTAGTGACCATGACGCAAAACTTGACCTTCCATTTCATCCTGTGTCCAAATTCTTGTTATGTTTTTTCTTGAATACACAAAAGTTTTGCGTATCTTTTGTATTAAAATGAGAAATAGTGAAGATTACAACGACGCGGATGACATAGGGGAATAGAGTTATAGGATCAGTTCCCGTATGCCATTGATTTTTTAATAGCATGTGCATTTAGCTGCATTGTGCTGAGTTCTGACACTATGCCATTGACCTATTTTTGATTTTGTGGAACTAGCATACTTTTTCAGCCTTTCAGGTCAGCTCTGTTGTAGCAGTAATCTGTGAAGTTTTCAGCTCACTCTTAGACGTGTTTTGCTTGGGACTGAAGATCATGTGAACCATGGCTGATGTTTTGTCAGGAATGGATGGACCAAGGCTTTCCTCCCCGGTGAGGGTCTGTTCGTTTTTATCTCAAATCCAAGGGGATTAGGAGGGATTAAGAGGATTTAATCTTCTACAAGTCAAAATCCTCCTCAACCCCTACAATCTCCTTGATTTTGAGAGCAACCAAACAAGACGTGAAGGAGACCATTGACAGAACTGGTTCACTGATCACTAGTTTTGGCAGGACTCCTGCTGTCCCGCACCAAAAACCTCTGCACAAAACGGCTCCTCCGGCGGAGCAGTCTGGGATAGATGAGTTGAAGGACCCGGCATGGACATGATACCATACGGTGGCGTGGTGTGGTGGAATGTTTTGTAGGCCCGAGCTGCTACTAGGGTGGATCCGGAATTCTGCACTGCTAATGCTAGTTTGCTGCACGTACACAAAGCTTTGAAGGTTTGGCGATGAACAACTGGCACTATCTATAAAGATCATATATTCATAATAACCATATTATCTTATAGATAACCATATATAGTACCACACGATACAGTGAACGCACCAAAAAGACAAAACATGCTTGATATATACTACCCGTATCATATAAGTACCACACGTTACTGCTTACTGCCATACTAGAACATGGTGAGAACAGGAACCATGCTGCAGCGGCAGGCATGGGACACCGCGACACTGACACTGAGCCCCACCACCACCACCGCCACACAGACGCACACCAGCAGTCTGCACCGAAGAGTCCAGGCGACAGCCCGAGAAGGCCAGTACGCAACGCCCGCACGCGAAGCCATCTCACTCTGATCCCCTGGCCACCGGTGCCTGCGCACGACCTCACTGGGCAGCAGGAGCAGGTGCCGCCTCCGGCTCCGCGGGCGCGGTGGCAGCCACGGGCTCAGCTGCGGCGGCTGGCTGGGCCTCCGCGGGTGCAGCCTTGTCGGCCGCGAACAGGTCGACGTGCACATCGCCGGCCAGGAAGGTAACTTGAACAGTTTCGACAGTTCTCTCCACGTCTGCACCTAGGATATCGGCCATTGGTGACGATGAGAAGGCTTCTGATGACTGCACAAAGTAGTCGCTAGTTGGCTAGCTAGAGCCTAGAGCTAGCTAAGACCGATCGAGCCGCAAGAGTGAGCGATATGATCAGCTGAGAGTGGGATTGATCGATCGAGTTTGTGTGAAGCGATATGGTGAGACCGGGACGCTATATATAGAGAGAGGCCCGGTGGCGAGGCTAGAATGGGGAGAACACAAGGGCTTATCACTCCGCCGTTTTTTTTTTTCCTTCTTTATTTAATTCCCCTTTGATCTACATTACTGTTTTGCTCGTGCAAGATTATAGGTGACAGGAACGGAGGCCGTTGTCGGGTTATTAGCGTGCAGCTAATGCATTTGAAACCAGGGAATGCGCATCATGTCAAGTTTGACATGTACTCCCTCTGTAATCACAGAACTTACGTTTTAGAAAAAGTTTGAGTAAACATTGGAAATATAAAACATTAATAACTTTTAAGTTGTTAAGTTTGTAAATGTGGAAACTATACTAATAGATCTGTCTTGAAAAATATTTTTATAAAAGTATATATATATCATTTTTTTCATAAATATTTTTAGAATAACAAGAGGTTAAAGTTGTGTTTTGGAAACCGTTCTAAACGTCAAATTTTGTGAGTACGGAGGGAGTACTGGCCGCTTCGACTGCTTTTCGTGCCACACACTTTTCGGGATCCCACGTTGAATGTTGCCCGTGCGTGGAGAGAAAGGAATCCGCCAAGTTTGTCCCATGATTAGACGAATATCGGGACACATGTTTTTCAAGGAGGAAAAATGATTCTTCACAATCTTTTCTCAGGGGTTATAGAATATTTAATATTATGTAATTCATAAAATTTAATGGTCTAAATTTATTAGAGATATTATATCATAGTAAATAAATAGAGTACCTTAGCATTGCCCCATAGATATAGATTATTAATAAAACTTAGATTATTTTACTAAATAAGTTCTGAGTCAACCCCGATTTAACAATCACAACTCATTGTTCTGTTTGCTTGCTCTTGTTTCAGTTTGTTTCAGCCTGTTTTCTCTAATATAATACTGTTAAATTAGCCATCGTAGAATTGTTTTATGAAAAAAGGGTAAGAAAACCGCCTTATTATTCTCAAATCTAAATTAAATTTGGCCAAAACTTCGACGAGGTATTTGGGAATTTGGAGTGTGGCAAAATAACTTTCATGTGCGTCATTTTTTTGAGTAATCACAGAGCTTCTCATTCATTCATATCATGATTACAATCCACTGATTAGCTCGGCTAGCCAATCTGGAATGGACTCGAGCCATAAAAAACAACGTTCGGTAGCTGTTGACACTTGTTATCATATAAAATTTTTAATTAATTAAACATGAGAAAAGGGGTATAAATAATAATAACAACCTAGAATAGGGTGTCACTAACATAATTCCATCAGTTTTGGTAAAGTTGTGATTTGCGGGACTTATGGAAAATCAGCAGAGATGACGTGGCATACGGCCGACGTAGCGCAACGCAATCCAACCCGAAACAAGTCTAGAAGGCGGATTAATCCCGACGTGAACTAACCCGGAACCAAGAAATACATCATCCGAGGAAGACTCGAACACGCGACGGCCCGGGACCCGGAGGGGAGCCCCGGGCCGATCGGCCCAATAATGGGGCCGATCGGCCCCTGCCAGGCCGCCGCCCCGCTCCGCTTCGGGAAGCTTCCTCCACCGCCTCTAAGACTCGATCTAAACCGGTTGATTTGAGTCGGTTTGATCCGAGGGCGACGGTAGAAGTGCGGGATTGATTC
Organism: Hyparrhenia diplandra; assembly: GCA_015847255.1. NCBI lineage: Eukaryota > Viridiplantae > Streptophyta > Magnoliopsida > Poales > Poaceae > Hyparrhenia > Hyparrhenia diplandra. The sequence goes on from JADLZK010010549.1 coordinate 185,254, forward strand.
AAGGTTAATACCACATCGCCTCGATGAAGATGGAGAGACAGACGAAGACCGATATATTAGGACCCCTAGACCCCCTTCTTAGATCATCAAGTTCTATAACAAAGATATTTCTAATTAAAATACCAAGTCATATTCAACGCTAGAGAAACATCGCTTTCGGAAGAGTAGCAATCAAGATTAGAACTAGTAGGAAGGGAGAAATCCGCTCCGGATCGTCGGAGGCCAGCTCAAGATCGGGGCCTCGTTCTTGTAAGTTCTTCATTGTAAGTAGTTTTCAAGTCCCGGACACATGCTTAATATGAATATCTTGATCATGTTTATATTCGAGATTATTTGTTCTAGTATTTACTTTAATTACACATTTAGCATAGTTGAATTACTTGTTATGTTCATGCATGGATTCGTATAGCGCTCATCATCTAGATCGGAAGGTGAGTGGTAGAGACGATGTAATCATGGTGATTAGATCTTATTTACCGCGTTTGCACCCTATGTGCCGGGTCGTGTGGTAGATCGTGGTGGTGGCGGCACCATTGAGTCCTTTGCAATCCATCCCCCGTATGTAGGCCTAGCGGATGTTAGATTTCGGGTTGTTCTAAGTTTCGGCCTTAGTCTTCACGGATTACGTCCTCATGTTTGGATTTAATTAGTCTTTCTTCAATGATTGTTATTTGTATTGCATAATTAGGTAGATCCTAACATTTAGTTTAGAGTTACATATTGGAGTTTCTAATGCTAGCTAGCCTATGAATTGCTATCGTCCATTGTTAGACACTTTTCGCCAACCAACGTGATTTTTGGTCAAATCTGTTTATCTAGAACTTTATCATTATCTTTATTATGAACTTTGATCCTTGCTTAAGTAATTGATGAGATTAATGCTGATGTCTTGCACATGAGAGATGGTTAGATTAAGATCTATACTTAGTTAATTCAAGATAATGAGACTTCTTTCCCTGTGGTAGAATATAAATTCAAGACACAGTTATTACTCCCGGTTAAAATGCTACAATGGTATATATTCATATACGTAAACTGCGGATACCCGATTATAATTGTTTATTTACTTATTAAGAAGTTATCAAGGCATAGTACGAATATTATATTCCTTGCATATTAGTAGTTTAACTATAGGGATGACAACCTTTTTCGGATATGCTATGAACGCAATGAATATTTCTTTTTAGTTTTATCACGAAGCAACATCGATATTCTTTCTAGATGCCATTACTAGTTAGTGACATTAGAAATACCAACAAATTTGAAGCCATAGTGGCACAAACATGGGCTACCGAGTTCGCTCTCTACGAATCCATAAGACATCGAAATTAGCAAAACTTCTACCTAGCTCGTAATATCAAAGCATAAACCTCCTATGGATGATCTCGGCGATGATGATGACAAGTCCTTGAGCAAGTTTATCGGACTTTGGCAGTCCGACTCGAGCACCACCCCGGTCGGGCCGAGTTCAACGGCTAGCTCAACCCTTCACGTGCAGCCATTGCTTCAGCGGTGGCGAGCATCACGGCACCTCATCGAACCATCGAGCCGGCTCCCGGCCGACGAGGCCATTTGAATCGGATGACCACACCAATGCGACCCGATTACAAGTAGCTGGATCGAAGCCTGCATCGGTGTTTATCTTCGCCCACCCAACTTCTGGTCTTGCCCATCTTGCTACCGGCCTCAAGCCCCTTCTGGCTGGGGCTTTGGTTTCAACAAGGCAAGGTCTTCAATAGCTTGGAGATGAATCTCGCCGAATGTCACGCCCCACTTTTAATGGGTCGTTAATCCTGCGATGTTTGCGCCCGGGATCATGCCACAAACACGTCTGTTAGTCACAGATAATGGTACACAGAAATAATAACAATCCGAGCTTTATAAATATAGGATGGAAATGGGCTTTACGAGTGGCGACGAAGGGTCACCAAGCCGGGTTACAATATCAGAGTTGGCCAACCGAGAAGCGATGGATTAACTATGACACTACCCCGTACTCCACAGGCAGACTTGTGCATGGATGAATTCTGGGCTTCAACGTCCTTCTCCTAAGCAAACACCTCGCGAACTCCTACGATACGCGGTACTCTACCTTGTCGTCGATCTTACCTTCACATGTGCCGATATCCGTAAAAATAGAGGGGTGAGTACAAAGCGTACTCAGCAAGTCCCAAACCAGCGGTGGATGTATTATTAAGGGTTTGGGCCCTAGCAGAGTCTCTAAAACTGCTCTCGCTAGTTCCCGGGTTATCTCATGTCTTCACTGTCATGGCACCACAGGTTAGTCATCATCAATATGTATATTCTAATCATAGATGTTCAGGCCTAGCACTTGCCCATTCCAAGGACGTGGTTATTTGAATAGATTCAATTAACTCTGCAGAGGTTGTACACTTTCCCCACATGATAGGCGTTGTCTACACCATGGCCTATGGTTCGACAGGCCTAACAAGATCCGTACCTGCTTGGGTGCTACCCTAGGTATATTGGTATAATCTTCACCATGACTTCTCAGGGGTTGGAAGGATGACGCATCATCCTAGACAATATGGTGATACCAAATCACCCACGGCTTTACTGAGGTAATACCTTATTACCCAACCTATCTTGTCAAACACCATACCCAATCATTAATCATAAATATGTGCACCTAGCACTGCGCCACTGCGCCCAAACACCTTACATGGAAGATCACTCAGCATCCACGCCAACCGGACCATGGGGCCACTCTCCCCATGTCACGCTCCTAATAGGTCGTTCGCCTACTCCGGTCACCTTGGTTGCGAATTATACTTCAACCCAACGGGGTGTGAATCAAAGCCATCCCATCTCGGCGTGTGGCTGTACGAAATATCACACTAGGTAGAAGGTCTATGAACCGGTCCTTAGGGAGGCGAGTATCTCTCCGCAGGAATCCCTCACGGCGATTCCCGTAGCAATCCATCTCACTATGAATTACTATCACTCACCTCTTTTGTTGGTTAGGGTTCATTAGGCAATCTCATGTTATTCTTTAATTATAACGTATGAGCGTAGATAACGTGGATGAGTACGTCATCCGGCTGAGCTCCATAGCCACGTTATCGGGCTCATACCACACTATAGTAGTCCGGTTATCATCATCATCATCATTACTTTAAGGTCATGATTGGGGGGGTAAGGACTTGCACAGGAAGGTTCTTACGAATCGGCACGACGTCGAATGTCTCTAGCTATCTTCGGACGGATACTCCTAAGCGGTCGATGTAGAACTACGGCGTGCGGCACGTCGATAACCTAGCTTGAACTAGAGCAACCAAAACAAGCATAGAACATTATGGTGGCAATGGGTTAGATGCATAGAGCTAGATTTTAGATGAATTATGGAAGTCGTTTTCACGCGAAACGAGTTAGTATGCATGAGATATGGAATTTATAATATTAATCCCTAATTAAATCATTAGGGTAATATTATAATATAATTTTATCATGTAATAAAATAGAACTAATTACATGATAAAATTCTATAATTCAAATAATGAATTTACAAATTTTCTCGGGATTTTTTTCGACACGGAAATGCCACTTTTAATACTACGTATGCGGCTCTCGGGTATACATATCAATTTACGTAGTGTACATAAGAAACGTCCCTCGTATGCGTGGGTGCCACGTGGGTCGATGGGCGCCACGGTGGCGCGGCCCGCGTAGGGCACCACGTGTGTCACCGTGTTGCCCCAACGGCCTCGGCGGTGATGGACTGGCGTGGGCGGCGTGGCATCGCCCGATTGCGAGCTCTTGCTGGCGTTGATAATAGGCGGCGTTACGGTCGGCCCGTCCGCCCGCGCTGTGTGGCGCGGCGCTTCACCGGAGATTGGCGGAGCGCCCTGCCCGTTGTCGTAATGCTTCGCCCGCGGATGGCTGAAAGGCGCACCTCCGTCGTCACACCCAGGCACGATGGTCATTGCTAGGGCGGCTCCGTTGGCTTGCTCTCCGGCCAGCGGCGGCTTCGGGCGGCGGTTGGCGGCGGTGCTCTAGTAGCTGGTCAATACAAAGTGAAGACGGGTAAGGGAAGTAGGGGAAACGAAGGAGAACAAGTTGATAAGGCATGTACCACACTATCAATTGACCGACGACGACCTCTTAGACGGCAGGCCTCGGGTTTCTTCTCCGGCGACGGCAGTTTCGGGGTTGGGGGAAATCACGATTTCGCTCTGACGAAGGAGGAGAGGAGAAGTCGGGCACGAGCACCTTATGTTCTAGCCCTCCATGGAGCCTGGGTGCCGGGGAGGTCGAGGGGAGCACCGGGCGGGGCTATTTATAGCCACGCGCCGCGGCGGCTCGGCCGGCGAGATATTTCGCGGCGGCGATCTTTTCCGACACGATTGGCCGGGGCGTGGCCTTGCCGAGCTTTGCCGGCCGTCGGGTCGCGGCGTGGTCATCCGGGGGCCGGTGCTCGTCGTGGTCCCGCCGTCCGCGGCGGCCGGTGGCCAGCCACGGACAGCTCATCGCCTCCACCGTTGGCGCGGGCGGCGGCGGTGCAGCTCGGTATGCGGTGCGGCGTGGAGAGGGTCCGCGTGAACCGCTATGTGGTGGTCTTCGTCCGACGGCCGGCGAAGACGGTTTGTTGCACCGTCGCGGCTGGATCGTGCATGGGTCACCGCCCGGTCTTTGTCGCGGTTAAGGCGAGGGTGAGCTGGCCTATCGATGTGGCGCTCGGCGTGGAGCTCCGGGCCTTCCACGTGCGCTGGTCTCACGTTGTCCCGGCCGGGCTTGGCCGGGCACGGAGGCAGCAGGGTCGGGCGGTTTGCCGTGGTCGGTCGGCCGAGGGAGGGAGGAGGAGGCCACCCAGCCGGGCGGGGGCCGGTTGTCGGTGAGGGGAAGAGGTGGGTTGGGCTCGGCGCGTCGTTCTTTGGGCCTGCCCGCCCGGCTTGGCCGCTGGGCCGCCCGTTCGCGTCTTGGGAATGAGGAGGAAGGAAGAGGAGTGGCGGTTGGGCCGGGCCGATGGGAGGGAAGGGAGGAATGAGCCCGAAGCTCTTTCCAATTTCTAATTCCTTTCTCCCATTTCCATTTCTCCTTTTCTATTTCCCACTTTCATGTGTGTAAATATATAGTGTAATTATTCTCTCAAGCACTTACATATTCCCATGGTTTTATATTCATGGAATATTCACTCATTTGTACTTGTAAGAATATTTATATATTTATGCACACCCGCTTCCCCAATTTCTTTTATTTCATGTGTACTATATTTTATAAATATTTTCACAAGCACAGTTACACTCTCGTGACTTTTATTGTCCAGAATATTTATTTATTGTGCTCATAAAAATATTCATATATATTCCTAGTACACACGTGGGTCTGCTATTTATTATTCCCAGAGAAAATTAAGTAAACCATTTCTCATGCGATCTCTTCCATAATAAAGTCTAGAACTTACCTTGCATCCTTTGCGACCATAAAGCTCAACAAGCAACAAGCAACTTAAAGGAAAGCTACTTTCTACATGGTGGGATTTTTAATGCGGGTTTTTCGAAAACGGGGTTCGGTTTAACGGAAAATAAATCAAGTTTTAGTTGTAATTCGAAAAGTTTAAATTTTTAGTGAATTTTAAAATGATGCAAAAACACGGGTGTTACACGAGAAGCGCCTGGCTCCCACACCTTCCAACCATGCCGGCGGCGTTCCGCCAGACCACAAAACCCGGGAGCCACACATCATCATTTGGGCCTTGGTCGACGGCGGACATCAGCTCACGAAGGCGTCCGTTGTGAAGGAGATCGGGTGGAGGCTCGGCACCGCCACCCCCATTAGCTCATACTTGGCACTCCAAAATCTTTTTGCCAACGGACACTCAAACAACACATGGAATATTGTTTCATCGGGGTTACCACATAATTCACAAAAGCTTTCTTTTTCAATATGCCGACGCTTTAACTCGACTTTGATGGCAAAGCAAATTATTGACCGATCTCCATCTTCCAAAGTGTTTGCCGCCAGTTAGCACCCACCGAGGGCGATGGCTCCTCCCTTGTAGCCATGGCTGCGGCCATCTGCTCCCGCTTCAAGAACCTATAAGCCGACCGAACAGAATAATAGCCATGTTTCTCAAAGGCCCAAGCCAGCACATCTTCACTTATTCGCGTGCTTGGCTTAATCTTCAGGACCTCATTAGCTTCTATCGACATGAAGGTCCTCCGCGCCATCCCATCATCCCACATCCTTGTTCCGGAACAAGCGGATCACTCACAAACTCCACTTCCGCCGTTGGCAAGCGAGCGAGTGGCTTAAGTGAGTTGACTCCGGGATCCAGTTCTCATCCCACACTCTCACGTCACGGGGCCAATCCTCTTGATGAGTCCCCTCGACGGTACATCCCGGCCATGGAGAATTGCTTTCCAAGTCACCGAGCCGTCTTTTTTGGTCAGAAAGGAAATCACCGTTTGGAAAATATTTTCCCTTCAGTACCTTTGCACATAACGAGTCCGACCGTGTCGGGTAGTCTCCATCCATCCCCTGCTTCCCAACATCGCCTTATTAAAAAGAGAGAAATCTCGAAACCCCGGTCCTCCGTCTTCCTTCAAGCGAGTTAGCTTCTCCCAACGTAACCAATGCAATTTGTGGTTGTCGAGAGAGCTTGCCCACCAATAGTTTGAGACCGCGCCGTCGTCAACTTTTGACACACCGATGGCGGCAGCCTTGACGCAGACATCGGGTAGGTGGGAACCGACTGAGCATTTGCTTTCAGGAGCACATCCCTTGCAGCACAACTCAGGTCTCTCTCTGCCCATCCTCCAATCATCCCCCTCACTCTTCCTGGCACATATTTGAAGGCATCAACTACCCCACGTTCAGCTGATGTGGGCAGCCCCAGGTATTTTTCCCCTAAAGCTTCATTTGGAATTTGTAAACCATCATGAACCACATCTTTATCCTCTTTGCCGACAATTTGGACTAAAAAAATAGCGGATTTATTCTTATTAACGAGCCTGGCGGACCCCTTATTATAGTCATCTAGGATCGATGCCACTCGGTCCGCTCCTTTCTTCGATGCCTGGGTAAAGATCAGGCAATCATCAGCAAATAACAAGTGAGACACCCATGGCGCATGTCTACTAACTCTTACTCCTCGTGACACATATAACGGGCCAACATTTTTGAGCATGCAAGATAGCCCTTCCGAACACAACAGAAATAGGTACGGTGAAATTGGATCACCCTGTCTAAGCCCTCTTGTTGGTTTAAAAACATCTGTAAACACTCCATTGACCCGGACTGAAAAGGACACTGAGGTGACACACTTCATGATCAACATGCACCAAGCATCTGGGAAGCCCAAGGTCCTCATAATTGTATCCAAGTATCTCCATTCTACTCGATCATAGGCTTTTGCCATATCGAGTTTAACCGCACAACTCCCACGACTTCCCTTTCTTTTGCCTCAACTAATGGATGCATTCGTAGGCAATCAAGACATTGTCAGTGATCAACCGCCCGGGTACAAATGCACTTTTCTCCACCGAAATAATGTCCTCCAAGATTAACCGCCTTTGTTGGCTATAGTCTTGGAGCAAATTTTTGTCTGACACATTGCGAGAGAGATATTGGTCGATCTTGTGATAGATCTTGCGGATTACTCACCTTTGGGATAAGCACGAGCAAAGTCCTGTTCACCTCCTCAGGTAGATCCCCGCCATTCAGGAAACACAGCACCGCCGGTAGGACACACGGCTTGACCAACTACCAATGGGTCTGGAAGAAGCCTGCATTGAACCCATCCACCCCTGGTGCTTTTCTCGGCGCCATCTGAAACAGCGCCGCCTCTACTTCAGCCTTGGTGAATGGTTTCTCAAGACTATCGCACATATCCCTTGTTACTTTCTTTGGGACGTGGCGGCAAATCAGGTCAGGTTGCAAGACATCCTGAGCGCTGAAAAGCCCCTGGTAAAAATCATTTGCCAGATGCTCCAAATTATCTTGATCCGAGAAAACTTAGCCTCTTTCATCCGTGAGCGATTTGATCCGGTTTGCTCGGCTTCAAGCCCTAGCTTTGGCTTGGAAAAATTCAGTATTTTTGTCACCATCTCATAGCCATGCAATGCGCGACCGCTGGCGTTCCATCACCTCCTCTCTCGATAGAGTTTCCGAGAGCTCGACCATAATCTCCCGTTCTCTAACCGTTGGACCCCGGTAGAGTGTGTTGCTGCGCTCATTCTCTAGCTGGAGCCGCAGATCCTTCACCTTTTTCTTCACCGACCCAAAGACCTCGCGATCCCATGCAACCAACGACGTTTGCAGGGATGCCAGGGCTGTAGCTGCAGTCGTCAAAGTGCCCCGGTCAGGTCCAGGATCCCAGGATGTATTCACGAACTCCATATATTCTCCATGCGCTTTCCACATATTTTCATAACGAAAGCTTTCCGCTTTGCTCTTTTTCGGGGCACCACGGTTTCCCTCACCTCCACTAGCAGTCGGCATGATCCGATTCCGCTAGAGGCAAGTGAGTCACGTCAGAGCCCCCAAACTCCGCCATGAACTTATCATCTCCAAATGCTCTATCCAGACGGACTTTCACGTTGCTGCTCCCTCCTTGTCTGTTATCCCAAGTATAGGCGGAGTCCATGGTAACCAAGGTCCGTGAGCCGACAATCATTGACAACCTCCTGGAAGGCCGCCATTTGCCACTGCTCCCGCTCATTCCCACCAATTTGCTCATCAGCCTAGAGGGTTTCATTAAAATCTCCAAGGCACAACCACGACACAGACGACTGTGCTCGCAAAAACCTCATCAAGAACCAGCTTTCCCTCCTTCTTTCTCTTCTCGGTTCACCATAAAAGCCTGTCACCCTCCACTGTGTGATTTTCAAACGATCACATGAGAGGATTACATCAATGTGCGATTTTGACTTACTCATTTCCGACACTATGACACTTTGTGTCTCCACAACATCACTAGGCGCCGCGTGACCCTCCGACTTAACAACGATGGCATTTGGAAAGCCAAGGTTTCTTTTCAAGCCGAGAGCCCTCTCCTCCCCCATCCTCGTCTCCATCGAAACACCACCATGGGTCTCTTTTCCTCCACCAAGTGGAGAATTTCTTGAAGCGCCTCGGATCGCCCACAACCCCTGGCGGTTCACACTTAAGATATTCATTGCTCCGGCGGGGCTGCGCATCGCAGCCGCCGCCGATCTCTCATGTTGATTACTCCCCCGACGTTGTTTCTTCAACTTCTCTAGCATGCTTTCCCCACTGCCTTCTCCCTCGCCCCCTAGCTGGCTGACCCTGGAGTTCACCAAGCCAATTGGAACAAGAGCGTTTGAGGTTTCCAGGGGAACGTTCAGGTCTGGTGTAACAGCGCTTGGGGTAGACACCTTGGACTTCCTCTTCTTGTCATTCTTGCGACCCTCCCCAGTAGTCTCAAGATCGAGACGCCGGGACACATTCACTGCCTCACCCCTCTCCTCTGTCCCTGTCCCTCCGGGATTCTTTAGGGGGGACTGAACCTCCGGCTCCTCCCTCGCATTGGCCGCTACATCCTCAGACCGCTGGGAACTCACCGCGGAGTCACACCCAGCAGATTTGCTCTTTGGTGGTTTAGACGTCGTCGATGAGCCGCTACCAAAAGACTCGGCCGCCGCACTAGCAAAGGACGGGATCTTCCTTCTCCTTTCATCAGGTGCTCTGAGTTGAATGTCATACGGTAGCCTCCCAAACTCATCTCTCTCCGCAGGTGTAGGGCAATTCAATTCAGAATGGCCTAGCTTCCCACACGAGAAACAAATAAAGGGTAGTTTTCAAGATATTGGATTTGAAACCATGTCGGTTCCTCATCCCTCTTCATACGGAGAAGAACTCCCTCCCGATAGGCTTATCAACTTCAATGGCCACATGAGCACGAAGATAAGCGCCGCGGCTTTCTTGTCACCATCTACATCCATCTTCACCACGTGTCCAATCATACTCATAGCTCTCGAACCTTTTGTGCGGTTCATCCACCCTAAAGGGAGGTTTGGAATCGAACCCACAGTTCGAGGCGATCGAAAAAACTATCTCATCACGGGCGCAAACTTGGATCAAACTCCTTAAGCAAGATAAAGCATATTTGCGAGCACGGACAAGGTGTCCCAGCCATCACCCTCTCCATATCACGAGCATTGCCAAATTCCATGACGAAGAGATTAGCTCCTTTCTCTCCGATCGCCCGTAGCTTCAGGCCGGCTGGGTTCCCCCATGTCGGTTTCATGGCCGTCCTCAAGGTCTCGACGTAGACCGGACCCGGCGAGAGCACCTTCACCACAAGCGCCCATTCCATCGGATCAAGGTCGCCCGCTTCATCCTCATCAACGAAGTCCATGATGAGCCCCTTCATCCTCCGTGAGGTTGAGATTCCGAGCAAATCTTTAACACTAGGGAGGAGGGAACCCCCCCCCCATCACCTTTGTCACTGCTGCCGCTGCCATCGGTCGCAACCGAGGGGACTCCTCAACGATTACCAGGTGCAAAATCCGGCCGACCACAAGATCCCGACCCAAGAACCCTAAGCGGCAAAAACCCTAATGGTATTGTGCGTCGACGGCGCCTTCCAGGGCTAACCAATCGATATGCGGTGTCCGTCTCTGTAACATCCTAGGTGTTAATAGACAATTAAAATTTTGATCATGTCATCATTGCATTGCAAAACATGCTTTTGGATAACCTCACGTGCATTAATTAAAATAAGTTTATTTATTTAGAAATTGTATGTGCTTTAGGGTTTAGTGTGAATTTATTTGGATCACATGTGTTTGATCTCAATTATGGTTTGGTTTGATTGTTTTTATATTTATATCTTGTTGGTTTCAAATTTTATCAAATTCCATTTTGAATTGGATTTGAAAACCCTAGTTTCAAACCCTAGATTTACCCCCTTTTCCATATTTCAAAATCCATGCAAAATTTGACAAAACTTCCAAAAGATAGTTTGTAGATTTTGTTTTGATGTACAAAAGAGGTGTTCAATGTTTTTCAAGTTTTTATATAATTCTAAAAGTAATTTTGAATTCAAATTTATTCCTTTTGACCCCATTTCAAAAGTCCACTTTCGAGGCCGAATTTGAAAATGTTCATATTAGGAAAAGTGTAGATCATGAAATTTGGAGCAATTTTTGTATTGGCGTTTTTCTTGTTTCGCACGTAATATCGGAGCAATTTGAAGAAAAAGAGAGAGGGGGGAGAGTGCTACGGTGTTCGAGTAGGGCGAAGAAGAACCCGGCGCTGTCTTATCGCCCGCCGCCCTCGCCGGTCTTCTAGACGCGCCCATACGCCACCTCCTGCCTCAACGTGGCACGGCAAGCTCCTGCGTGTCCTGTGTTCATCGTCACGACCATCCTTTGAAGTGGGAAGCCGGCCGTCTCCTTCTTTCTTCTTCTTTTTCGCCGCCACCGTCGGTTCGTCGTCGCCGGCGAAATTCGTCGATCACCCAACCACCTCTCTCCACCCCAGCTTGCACTATGCTCCCGCCGCATCCTCCCGCTCCGTTTGAGCCACCTCGCTCGCCCCTCTTCCCGCTGTGCCTTGGCGCGCCGTCGTCTCCTCCCACGGCCGGCGGCCGCGCCGCAACTTCCTTGCCGTGGCCGAGGCTATGTCGCCAAAGACCAAACACGCGAACGCCGTCATTGCCACGGTTCCCCGCCTCCTCCATAGCCGTTCCGCCATTCGAACCACCTCCGCCCGTCCCCGTCCAAACCCGGCGCAAGCATCGTCTTCTTGGTGAGGCTGTCCATTCTAGAGTCATCCGTTAGCCGTTCCCATACGGCGACCCGCGAGCGCCCGGTTGCGGCGAGCTCCGCCTTTGGCAGCGCGCCAGCGCCGCGATGTCGCGTCTGCTATAGGCGGTTGGTTCGTTTAGTGAGGGAAATGGTCGCCTAAGTGTCCTAGAGGGGTTGCCGTGCTCGCCTTCATCGGGGAAGGCTCCGGTGAGCCATCTTGCGCCTTGGCGGCGCTGCCATAACCGCCATGGTTGCGGTGATGGTGCCGTCGTGCTTTAGCGTGTGGGGTTGAGGTGTCGGAGAGATCTTGCGGTCGAGGAGTGCGTAGGGTCAGCGGCGTCGCGCCGGAGACCTCGCCGCCGGAATCGCCCGGTCAACCACCGGTCCACCCGGCGACGGGGTGGTCGACACGGGTGATGTCGTGGGCGGCCTCTTTGGCGTCTTGGGCTAGCACTGCTGGTGTGGGAAGCAGGGCGAGAATCGACCCAGTGGCCGGTTTACGGTTTAAATTTGTTTTTCGTTTTCTTTATATGTGAATAGTGATCGATTTGGTAAATTCCATAGAAATTCAAATTCTTGTTCAAAAATTCTAAAGCTTTTTGTAGAGCCTTCCTATAAGTATGTGTATCCATGAAAATTGTGAAACTTGAGTTTTGAATAGTTTGTGCATGATTAAGAAATACCATCTTTAATTGAAAAATGCATCTTCCATGATTTTTAGAAAATAAAATATATTTACAAAATTCATGAAATTTTATTTTGTGCTGTTTTATGTTATGACCTTCTTGTAGAAAAGGTTTGGGGCCATTTTGAGAAAGTTATTTTATTTATTATTTTATGCTTTATTTGTTTATTAAAAAAAAGTAAGTGTGTTTAGGGTTTAATGACTTAGACTTTGTGTGACTTTTGAGTTGTTTTGTGGATCTTGGATCATGACCCTTCAAATGGTCCTTGAGAACTCCTTAGGCAACGGTGATGATATCTTTTAAAGTAGTTCAACGAGTTGGTTTGTTGGGTTGCAACTTTATCGTGAAGGAAAGTTGTACTCAAGTTGTTTATCATTTCATGCATCCATCAAGCATCATGTTTACCATTCCATCATGCTAAAGCATGCATCATCATCGTGTAGAGTATACGAGAGTGAGTCGGATCGTGTTGATGAAGCTTTGGAGAAGATGTTGATATGGTTCGCGATGATCAAGCTTCGGAGAAGATCCGTCCGTCGACAAGGATAATGTCAAGTTTGATTCCACAATCTTTCTACTTGAATCGACTTTCCTCGTAAAACAGGCAAGCGCGGAGCATAAACCCTTCTATGTTTTGAAAATTTTTATTACACCTTAAGTCTAGTGTAATGTGCATTAAGTTGATAGGCGTTGGTCGATACCGTTGCTGCATGACTACCTTGATCTACAGTTATTCCAGGTATTGACCCACTAGTATGTGTAGGTCGATCTCTTATGCTTAGTAATGCTTAGACTTCGATAGAAGTCGAGTGATGGTTCATCATTCGCGAGATATAGGTTTACCTTTGTTCCTCCACCCTGTTGGTGGACATTATAATGATTAATCACGAGACCGGTCGGGTAACTTGCACCGAGAGTGGAGTCTCTATGTAGTGTTTCCGGCTGTGTCGGTTAAGCACCGTCGTTGTAAGCTTGAGCGTTATCGGGACTGTTGAACGCATGTTGCGCTGAGGCCTTTTCGGCAAAGGGCACGATGGCCGGGTGTCATCGGATAGACACAGGTGTCACCTTAGGTCGATCGACACTGGCGGCCACATGCCCGGTAAGCCCGATCTTGGGGTGTGCCAAATCGGGAACATACAACCGCGCACTAGGAGTGGAGAGATGGCTAGAGTACAAGATACCCTCAGTGGGTTAAAGTCTCAGGTTGGAGGTGTATTGTATTCTCGGGTGGCGAGGACGCAAATCCCGCTTTGGACGAACCGAGAGATGGTTGATATATGCAAGCTTAAGTGCTACATATGTCGTGTGGTTAGGGATCGGAGAAGGAGACCCGAACCTCTACCCTTACATCGTAGTTAACAATGGAACATGGTGATCATGGAAAAGAGATGGAAATGAAGATGTGATGCTTAAGAAGTGTTTGAATTAGAGCGGGGTGCAAAGTGGATCTTTGGTAATAACTTAATTTGATGCTAAAAATTGAAAGTAAGGATCCACTATTAGTAAGCTTTTTTTTACGCAAAACTCCCTTTTCTAACCTTACTTCCCTTAAGCCGGCATATCCTTGGAGTCTTTTCTTTTTGTCGGGTAAGTCTTGCGGAGTACATTGTGTACTTTCGGGGTTTGTTAACCCTTGTTGCAGGTGTTGACTCGTCTTTTTGCTAACTGGGGTTATGTCGGTGGGCTCGACATGATCGATTATCCCCTATAGTTCTGTTCTACTTCCTTGATTAAGTTTATTCAAATGTAACTTACTCACATTTTGTAAAATTAATGTTATTATTCTTACGCACTCGATCTCTATTTTTGTAACAAATGTTGTAATGTTGTAGCTACTCCTTTGTTGATCCTGGTATGAGGTGTAATCGGAGTTTCCGATGACACCCGGCAAGCTTTCTCGAGTTATTGGGTGTATCTAGACTATTGTCAGAGGTCTTTGGGACAATGACAGGTGCAGGTGGGCCCAGTAATTAGGAGGTTTTGTCACAGTCTCCACACTACGATGGTGGAGAAGGGGCGTGGACGCCGTAGCCGCGGTGGCCGGCGGCGTATGCAGGTCGAGATCACCGGCGGCGAGGATCTAGACCGGGTCAGGGACAAAATCGCGTTCCCGATCGCCTCAATCGCCTCTCCGTAAAAGTCGGACTTTCATGTGCGTCATTTAGGTAGAAACCAAAATAACTTTCAGCTTGTTTCCTATCAAGTGTCTTGTTCTGGTTAATCAAGGCAAATGGATAAGATCCACCAGCTTTGTCCAAGAACCGATTGCACTGTTCCCACGGGAGTAGTTGAACCACGGAATAACTCTGTCTTGCAAAATAATGGAAAAGCAAGTAAGGATGCCATCAGCAGGACAACGATCGAGGTCTTCTTTTGTGTTACACCACACAATGGGGGCAAGGATAGGGGAAAAAATGCTTTTGATGTCATCGGTGGCAAGCTAGAGTTCATTTTCATTTCTACAATTACCGATGTATCAGCTGTGCTATGTATCAGCTGCCGGCCGTGGGGAGATGGCCGAGGAGCTCGGGATCCATGCCCCTAGGTCCCGATCTGGAGGCCTTTGCTCTAGATCTGTTGCCTCTAGGGCGGTGGACGTGGCGCCCACGCCGACGAGCCTTTCTGCGCCGCCCCCCACCCATGGTGACCGGCGGTAGGCCGCAGATCCACGCCGGAGGGGTCGGTCCGGCGCCCCTCGCGGATCGGGCGCCTCCGGACCAGCAGCCTTGACGGGCCTCGCCGGTCTGGTGGCTAGCGGGGGATTTGGCGCCCGACACGGGCCGCCGCCCGCACGCTGGCCTCCGTGGCCTAGGGACGCGCCCGGACGGCGAGCCATGGCGGTTGGCTTTGTCGTCTTTGTCTTTGGCATCTCCGGCTGGTCGGGGTCCTAGCCCCTGCTCCCCACGCTCTGGCGCCACGGTGCGACCCCCTTATGGCCCTCCCTCTGTCTCCCTCCTCCAACCTATGGGTCTGGATGAAAACCCTGTCTGGTTGCTCTAGATCAGCGTCGATGGAGCACTGGTGTCATAGTCCTCTCTGGAGGCGTTGCTGCAGACTTCGGTTTGGGTGGCTAACTGGCCATGGTGGTCGGCAAGGTACGTTCCGTGTTGGGTCTCTGGGACGATGAGCTATAGTCCATTGGCTTGGGGAGCCTAGGCGAAAGCCACACACGGCTTTGTCAGTGTGATTGACGGCGATGCCTCTTGGCGCTGTCCCCTTCTTGGAGGTGTTGATGATAAAGGTTTCCCACGATCGACTATAGTCTTGTCCCTTCACTCTGGTGAAAACCTAGTTCTAGCTATCAGCCGGAGCCGGTGGCGGTGGCGTGGACGTCGTAACCCTCTTGAGGGTGCCACTGTGTGGACGACGGACTCTAGATCCTGCTACAACTTTTGTGTTGTTCTTCGTTGTTCTTGTTGTTGTTGCTCCTCTCTTAGGTGAGTTTGACCCTAGCTGCTTAGGTTGTTGTTGTCGCGCGCCGATGGGTGCTCTCTCTCGCATCTCGGCTCCATCGGCGCCCTCCTTGCTGGTGCCAGAAAATCAAATGTTGGGTGGAGATTCCACCACTCCCGTCAAAGGAATTTGGCTCGGAAATTTTTTTGTCATAGGAATCCGTTTTTTTTTTTTTTTTTAAATTTGGGAATCGACCTCAAAAGCGAAACTTTGTTAGGAATATGGCCTTTCGTCGCTTTTAAAAATTCATAATTGAACCAAATTTTGTTGTGCTCCTTGAGATGTCTAGTTTTTATTAAAAATATAAAACTGACTATGTTTTGTAAAATTATTTATTTTGAATAAAAATTAATGTAAAAATAAATAATTCGACAAAACATTGTCAGTTTCATATTTTTAGTGAGAACTAGACATCTCAAGGAGCACAACAAAATTTGGTTCACCAAAAACTGGAGGGTTTCATTTTGAGGCGAGATTCTCAAATTCAAAAAAAAAAAAAAAGAAAAGAAACCAAAATTCTAAGGCAAACAAAGTCTTGTCCCTAACTTTTTTCCGGGGATGTATTATTCAACTGGAGAAGCCGCCTTCTCCCTTTCCAAGCATTGTTCTACTTCTACCATTAGCAAAATGAAGGCCCAATTAGTAATCTACTGTGGACACAAGAAAGCCGGGTTCATAGCCTCATAGGCTACTTCAAGCCCAACAAATCCCAAAAATCGGGTACGTCCAAGCGGCTTAATCCAACGACGCGCCTGCCCCCAGAACCGCTTTCCGGCGCGTCGTGCCGCTGCGCCGCCGCCGCCTGAGTCCTCAAAACCAACGAGCAGAAGCCGCCGCGGCGCCCGTGGCGGGCGCCACACCGAGCCAATGGAGGCCGCGCTGCGCGAGCTGTGGGCGGAATCTCGGGACCTGCTGGGCCTCCCTTCCTCTTCTCTCGACGCTGCCGCCGCCGCCGTGCCGCGCGTCGACCTGCCCCCGACGCCGCTCGCGTTCCTCCGGGACCACGTCTCCCCGGGCCGCCCGCTCCTCGTCTCCGCTGCGGCCACCCGCCACTGGCCCGCCGCCTCGCTCTGGCCCACCGCCTCCTACCTCACCGACGCGCTCCGCTCTACCGCCGTCTCCCTCCACCTCACCCCCGACGGCCGCGCCGACGCGCTTTTCTCGCACCCGCACCCACGGCGCCCCGGACCCTCGAGGTGCTTCGCGTCCGCGCACGTCCGCCGCGTCGACTTCCCCTTCCGCGGTCCGGCTCATCAGGGGATCCGACCCTGCCGCCGGCCTGGTAGCGTACGCGCAGCAGCAGGACGACTGCCTCCGCGGGGAGTACGCGGCGGTCGCCGGTGACGTGGATGCGCACGTGCCCTGGGCCAGCGAGGCGCTCGGCTGCCTCCCGAGGCCGTCAACCTCTGGATCGGCAACGCCCACTCCGTCACCTCCTTCCACAAGGACCACTACGACAACATTTACGTCGTTCTCTCCGGCGAGAAGCACTTCCTCCTGCTGCCCCCGACCGAGCACCACCGCCTCTACGTCCGCGACTACCCGGCCGCCCACTACGTTGCCGTGGAAGAGGACTCCGAAGGGGAGCATCAGGTGAGGCTTAAGCTGGAGATGGAAGAGCCCGAGAGGATCGTGCCCTGGAGCAGCGTTGACCCGTGCCCGGCGTCGCCGGAGGAGATGGCCGTGCAGGCGTCGTCGTTTCCGCTCTACTTCGACGGGCCGGCGCCGATACGGTGCACTGTCCGGGCCGGCGAAATGCTCTACCTGCCAAGCATGTGGTTTCACCATGTCAGCCAGAGCCCAGGGCCGAACGGGCTCACCATTGCCGTCAACTACTGGTACGACATGCAGTTTGACATCAAGTATGCCTACTTCAACTTCTTGAGGTCGCTGGAGATCGATGGATCTTCATCGGGCAAAGCTGGTGCTTTGGAAGGTGATCTAGAGGAGAAGAAAGATTCAAATGGCAGGCAGTGATTCTGATTACGCTTGGTTTCTTCTGAACATCATGATGCTGTGCCGAGCTGAGTTTCTTGCGGCCATTGTCAAACAGAGTAACAGCTCTTCGAGCATTACAAGTTGTTGCTGGACACATGGAAACCAACTAATCGACTGTGTATGTTTGTGCAACATATGCAGGTGCCAATTGGCATATCAGGCTCAATTTGATTGCAGCTAGAATATTTGATTTGGTGGTGCATTGGCAAATTTTGGCTGCATTCACAAAGGAGAACATGAATTTTGAATTGTGTCCATAGGTTCCTGATCCTCTCTGTTTCTAGTGATGATTCTTCGTATCCTGCAGGCCTGAGTTATAGCTTGTGCAAATTAGCATCATTATATTCACTGGAGGGATGGATTGTCTGTAGAAATCAGAAGGTCAAGACCAACTTAGAACTGTGCAGGATGGACAAAGAACATCATTGGTGAGACGCTAGCTTTACAGGTTAGATAAAATTGAGTTTGACAAGTGCTTAATTCATTAGGTTGAAAACCAAGATGAAGCTATATAGACAATGGAGCTTCCGGTGTGGAAGAAGTGGGAGAGAGGGCAGAGGTTCTCTTTTGTCCATGTGTTGATGGTCAGATTTCGTTGTTGTTGTGAGAGTCAGCACCAAATCAATCTGCTTCCTGTGCTTGTTGTAGTTTTCCTTTTGCTTATTTGGTTTGCTTCTTCCGTATGGAAGTGTGTACGTTCTCTTTGGATTTTTTTTTTAATAGGGTTCAGAGGCATTGTCAAATGTTGGGTGTGCATTAGAAAAGCTCTATGTTCCTGCGGTGAACACATGATGCAGCACTCGGCATCATTTAGCAATTGTAGTCCAAAGTCCAAAACTAATACAGTATTTGATTTCCTTTTTCTCCTTTGCAATCATAACAGTGCAATACTGCGTACTATCTATTTTATTTCTCATTTTTAAGGACCTGAGAAATCCGAATTATTTCTGGGCTGACGGTTTTGATGGGATTTGCCATACTTGTGGCAAAAACTCGAAATCCACCCCAGTTAATTTGTGCGTTGCGTTGCTTATGCGTGACAGCATTTTCAAGCATGCCCTGAACCTTTGCTTCTTGTGACAATTTTCAACGTTCCATGATGCCACTTCGCTTTCAAGAAGCATTTGGAATTTTGAATAATCGATCTTCTCTAAGGTGTTCAACAACAATGCAGTGTGAGAGAACAGTGGCGTATGTCCAAATGCCTCTTAAAACAGCAGAAATATGAAGGCTACAGAACATTCCAGGCATTAACATTGGGAAAACTCAGTACAAATAGCATTGCCGTACCAAGCATAAACCACCGAGTACTCAAAAGAGCTATGAAGGTCCACACCCAAAAGAAAATTTGAAGTACTTAGACACGAGATAAAGGTTCAACATCCAGCACATAAACTAGGGCAAGACTTAAACTTCAATGACTCTGATTATGACACTTTGGATGAAGCTTGATAATTGTCGCTGTGGCTGCTTTCTACTCCCTGTCAAAACCATACTTGGAAATGAACTTGTGCTTTTCCCTCAGCTGAAAATTGAAGAATGTAGGAAAAAGAATACATGAGACGGAAGAATAAATACCATTCATCACAACGTAATTGTATCAGTTGCCAGCAATGTAATAAGGAAGGCTATATAATCAAGGTAGCACATATGCGTAGTACTTAATTGTTAGGGGGAAATAACTCTAACCTCATTGTTATGACCGCACTTCTTCTTGCGACAGTTGGTAGACCTGAGGGGAAGGCGAGCAAAGCACCTGAAAAGAAGAAAAAAATAAAGTGAAAAAACTAGGCAATGCTGGCACACAACAATGTAACTCATGCCAATAATAAGACTTGAGGAAATAGCACAAAGTTACAGACGAGGCTGATGACTAGACAAACTAAATAAGGCACACATGTTAAGTTGACAAACTAAAAACAACAATCTGCCAGATCACATAAGCAAGCCAACTATGAACTAAATGAGGCATCATGCATCGACCTTTGTTTCACTTTTACAATGAATATAGGAGTACATTGCAGTTATAGAAGTGACTTAGCTCAATGTAAATCACACAATTTGAACAAGCAGCATAGAAGCACAAGAACCAGTACACATGCTGACATGCATAATCAATCCAACGTAGTAAGCAGCAATGTAAACCACACAAAAGTGGCATGGTGAATTAGGGAAATGTGTGCTTACTTGCGGTTCATTACAGTTACAAAAGTGGCTTGGCTCAATGTAAACCACACAGACAAGCAGCTTAAAAGCACAAGAAGAACCAGCACACATGCATAATCAATCTAACGCACTTATTTATAAGTAAGCAACGAACTATGAAATCATTGGTATATATGCATGGTGAATTCGGAACGTGGATGCGTACTTGCGGCAG
Source organism: Hyparrhenia diplandra (assembly GCA_015847255.1). Classification (NCBI taxonomy): domain Eukaryota; kingdom Viridiplantae; phylum Streptophyta; class Magnoliopsida; order Poales; family Poaceae; genus Hyparrhenia; species Hyparrhenia diplandra. The sequence goes on from JADLZK010010549.1 coordinate 205,506, forward strand.
ATCAGCTTGTTCTCCTTGTACTTGCGCGCGAGCACGAGGAGGTGGGGTGGGATGTTGAATTTGAAGCTCTTGCTGCCGCCGCGGAGGCGGAGCACCAGGTGAAGGGTGGACTCCTTCTGGATGTTGTAGTCGGCCAGGGTGGAGCCATCCTCCAGCTGCTTTCCAGCGAAGATGAGGCGCTGCTGGTCCGGCGGGACGCCTGCAATGTTGAGCCAAAGCAAAGCCAACCAAACACTGACGGTTACTTCAACCTCAATGAATTAATTCCAACACAGACGATGGCATGGACATGCACATGCACAATTGGCACACGATCCGAACTGGATGATGAAATTGAACCAGGGAAATGATCCAAAACAGGGAATTTCTAAAGCAGATTAAGTTCAATGCTTAGCTAGTAGCCAAACAAGAAAAGGGTAATGTATCCTACTCTTCCAATTTCTTCCAAGAAACAAAGAAAGAAGTCGTCAACACACTGCACTTAAACAGGATGGAAAGAAAATTTTGATTCAGTTCAACAAGACCACCCAACCTCGTCGATCTGTTCTGTTTTTCTGTCAGATTATGAGGAACACAGAAAAATTGGGGGAACCGAGGATACCACATATCTAGATGCATAGATTACCGAACTTTCTCCCAAAAACCGCATAGTTGGGGTTTTAGCTCCTTCAATTCAAACAAGCGTCAAGCGATCTAGCAGTACACATGGACAGTCCTTGGAAATATTCAGTTCGACTGTCTAGCGACTTGCAAAGAAAGCAATACATCGGTCGAACTTATCTTGATTCCGCTCAAGAAACCCAAATAACAAGCTAAATCCAATCCTTTACCCAGATCAAAAGAAATCTGTGGTTTTTTTATTCAAAATAAGGCCAGCCATCCAGGCCCATCTACGCTGCTTCAGATCGAGAAGATGAACGGCAGTTACACGGGGGACTGCACGAACAAGAATTTCTCTAAAGGCTAAAACCCGCATATACATGTGCAAAGAACAAAAAGGCAGGGGTTTTAGCTCCTCCAAACAATCGATCCAACACACATGGACAACCCACGACGAAAACGCACCAAGAAATTACACGAGCAAACAAGCAAATGGATGCTACGGCGGGCCACCGGAGAGCATAGTGGACGCCGGACGGAAACGATCGAGAAGGTGGTCGGAGACGGCGCGCGTACCTTCCTTGTCCTGGATCTTGGCCTTGACGTTGGCGATGGTGTCGCTGCTCTCGACCTCGAGCGTGATCGTCTTCCCCGTCAGCGTCTTGACGAAGATCTGCATCTCGACTCGCCCTTCTTGGGATCCCTCGCTCGCCGCTGGGAGTGGGTGGTGTGGTGGTGGTGAATTGGTGAAGGAGCCGAGGCGAGGAAAGCACCGCCGCGGACGAGGGCAGGTTATATAGGGAGGCAGCGCAGGGGTGGGGAGGAAACGCGGCCGCTACGGAAACCCCAAGAACCCCCAAAAGCAAGCAAGCAGAAGCAGAGCAGGGCTCCTTGCGCCCGGTCCACTCGGCTGTAGACCGCGGTCGCACGGCGTAGCACCGCGCCGGCATGGGACTGGAGGAACGGGAGCAACGGGACGGGAGCGAGTGGGTGATACACTGACGCCCTCGCGAAACGGAACGGGGTCAGGAGTTTGGCGGGTGTTGGGCTGGGCCGAGGCCGGACGTGAAGGGAAACCATGGTCCGGCCCATGGGCCGTGGACTTGCTGTCCTTTTTGCTTAGGAAAAGTCTGAATTCTCTCCCCATTAACTATCACGAAAGTTCATTTTTCCTCCCTCAACGTCAAAGCCGGACAAATCACCTCCCTCAACTTTTTCAAACCATGCAAATTACCTCCCTCGAGCGTTTTTGAGGCGGTATTGCTACAGTAACAACAGTTTGCCTTTTCCTTTCTTTAAAAATTTGGTTGAATCTTTGAAAAATCATAGTAAATCATAGATAAATCATAAAATGAAAATTCTAATTTTGTTACACTCCACATGATTAGATCTACACACTGAATATATAATATGATATGATTTAGTACAAAGTTTTTCTACGAAGGTTTTGTCTTTTCTTTTATATTTATTTGGTTGAATCTTTAAAAATCATAGTAAATCTCAGGAAAAATCATAAAATAGAAAATCTATTTTTATACTCCACATGTGCATGTCTACACAGCAAATATATAATATGGTATGCTTCAGTATAAAATTTTTATTGTAGTTTTAGATCTATATTTTTGTGTAATTTATTGAAATAATTCGTAGCGACAACTTCTATAATTATTTTTTAGACTAAAGCATACCATATTATATATTCAGTGTGTAGATCTACTCATGTGGAGTCTAACAAACTTGGATTTTCTATTTTATAATTTTTTTTGTGATTTACTATGATTTTTCAAAGATTCAACCAAATAAATAAAAAAAGAAAAAGATAAAACTTTCATAGCAAAAACTTTATATTAAAAGTATATCATATTATATATTCTTTGTGTAGATCTAATCATATGGAGTCCAACAAAATTAGATTTTTTATTTTATGATTTTTACGTGATTTACTATGATTTTTCAAAGATTCAACCGGGATTGTTTTTAAAAAGGAAAAGACAAACCACAGCTTGTAGCAATACCGCCCTCAAAACCGCTCGAGGTTGGTAATTTGCATGGTTTGAAAAGTTGAGGAGGTGATTTGTCCGGTTTTGGCGTTGAGGGAGGAAAAGTGAACTTTCGTGATAGTTGGGGAGGAAATCACGGACTTTTTTCTTTTGCTTATTAGTGATTTCTCACTTCATGAAAAGTGAACCAAAAAATGCTACAGTATTCAGTTTAGGGAGAAACCGATCGGCGCATCTTTGCTGGAAACCGAACTTTTTGAGAACTGAAAAACTGAACCGAACCGCGGTTTAAACCGAAAATTCGGGCGGCACACGCGGCCGCCGCTGCATCCGTAACCTTCACCCTCTCTCTCTCTCTCTCTCTGCGACGACTGGGTGGGGCAGTGGGCTACCGCGCCGCCGCAACAGGTGCCGAGTCCTTCTCCGGCCTCTTAGCCGGCGAAGAGCTCCCCACCAGGTATTCCCACCCCCTTCTCTTCCCTATCTGCTGTGCGAAACCTAGTTCTCAAACTCTATTTGACTATTCGATGCCCTACTAACTTCTAACTGTGCAAAAATTATTGGGTGTACATGTGTACCAGATTCGCCCCTGGGTACCGATCGAACCCCAATGGCCGACGTTGAGTCCAACCCTGGCGCGGGCGCGAAGCCGCCGCCGTACAAGGACCCTGACAATGGGAGCCAGCGGTTCCTACTCGAGTTGGAGTTCGTGCAGTGCCTCGCCAACCCTACCTACATCCACTGTACTGTCCTCCATTCTCTTGTTTCGTCTCACCTGCTTAGGTTCAGCTAATCTGATGTTGCACGCATCTGTGAAACGTGTTGCTGTATCAGTTGGTGACCAATTTTGTTAGTGGATGTACTGCTAGTAACTAGAAATCCATTGCAACAGACTAAAAGATTTCGTAGTAGTGTGTGTTTGTCACTAAGTTCCTGCTTGAGAAGGGAGCTATGATTGCTTAGGAATTTTTACACTACCCTAAATCTCATTCGCCTTTATTCAAACTGGTCCTATCTGCATGGGCATCATGAGCGATTTCTTATCAATAGGGTATGATTGCTAAGCTAAGGCTGTGATATTGTTAGTACTTAGTAGTGTTGCTTGAATTTTATCATTTTGTGCACATGACTGATCCTTTATTTTTACTTTGAAATTTATTGTTCAATGCGCATCATGTTTGGTACTGCATGGAAGATTTGAATGCTCTTACTTTTCCTGAATATTTAGATCTAGCGCAGAATAGATATTTCGAGGATGAGGCATTTATCGGGTACCTCAAATACCTAAAATACTGGCAGCGACCGGAGTATATCAAATACATAATGTGAGTGAAACAATATTTAGTAGTTTTCTCTGCAACTGAGGAGATGGCTTGCTCATTGTTTTTTTCTGATGATGCAGGTATCCACACTGCCTTTTCTTTCTTGAGCTCCTCCAAAATGCCAATTTCCGAAATGCAATGGCACATCCAACAAACAAGGTGATCTTTTTGGCCTAGAATCACACATTCACACTTGAGCACCAGTTTTTGGCTTTTTGTTTACTGTCTTGAACGGTGTTCCCTCCTTTCAAAACCTAGCTGAAGTTGCTCTGTTGGGCCATATTGTTTTGACTTGCTTGCTACAACCTATCAAGAAACAGGAAGTCGCACAAACTTTATATTAGTGCTTGTGTAGAACTATGCCGCATGGATACGGATATGGATACGACAATTTCCTAAAAAAAACTGTTTCAGGGATACAGTACTATTTTAAAAAAAAAAGATAATAATGCATATTAAAACTGAGTACAAATGAACAATGAAGTGTTTCAATCTACTCAACTTCTTAAGTTCTTATTACAGCACAGCATGTCTTAAGTTTCAACTCTCAAGTTCTCAAATATAGCAGTCTCATTTATGAACTTATCAAATTAATAAAAAGGCATTCAGGTTTGCAATTCAGGCTCACGTCAAGTTCTTATTCTTCATTTGTCTCGTTTGTTTCATTCTCATCCACAACATCAAGCCGCAGATCACCCAAACTAAAAAGACACAGCTTGCAATTCAGGCTCATCAAGGTAGAGACCAGCCACTTCAAGAATGCCAATAACACCAAGTGAATCACAAGAATCTCCTCCCACATCCCACATTCTTGTCTCTCCTATCTTGTATGCATCAGTTTTTCTTGACAGATGCACTCAGATTTGAGTGGATGAAGACGAAATCTTCAGCACGCTTTGGAGTCAAGGCATGTCTCTTGGCATTATGAATTAAACTATAAGTGCTCCAATTTATTTCAAGCTAGAAGATGAGGCTGCTTGGCTAAGCAATTTGGTGGCCGAACTCATCAATAAGGGAATGTATTGTCCATGTGTTGTCCACCAAGTCAAGGAAAACAGCCCATCTGTCATAGGTTGAGTCAGGATCACTAAATTCTTCTGAACAACTAGAGAACCTTCAATACTCTTCTTTTACTTTAGCCAATTCTTCCGGCATGTAATACAACTGCTTGGGCAATTCATCCTCATTTTTTATACTTCTTTATCCTTGTGGGGTGGTTCATAGATCACAGCCAACACCTTCTTCAAGCCATCTTTTGCTGTAATATCTGCAATCGACAATTTGGTATTATAGTTTTAATGGGCTGACCCAGTGCCGGAGTCTCCCACACGAGTGGGGTCTGGGGAAGGGAAAAACCGAGGCAAGCCTCCCTAACTCTATTGTACCCAGGAATTATATAACCTTGCATGATGTGGGTGCAAGCAAACTCGCAAAGATATGGATTTCTCAGAAAATTGAAACCCCTCCAGAATAAATTACTCTGCCAATTAAAGCATCCAAGTGCTTATGGTCTTCCAATGCGCAAGCTTTTTCCAATGCAGAAGCGGCCCCCCTCTTGTTCTTGTTGGTGTGTTAGTGGTATCGCCTGCGGAAGAAACAGTTTTTGCCTTGGACCTTTCCACCAGTTTCTTGCACCTTTCATTTTCCTTCCTGATGTCAGTAAGCATTTCATATTTCATATTACCCTCACGTATCCATGCAACACAGGTTTAGAATATGGTTGATATATTTATTTGTGTAGGAACTGGTGAAGGAAAGAACTTTTGCATGGTTTATAAATGTTCATAATTGAACTTTTCTCCATATTCTTTTAATTAATTAAGACTACTTGTATGAAATTAACACCTGCCAACTAATTGTTTGACAGGAGCTTGCTCATAGGCAGCAATATTTCTTCTGGAAAAACTACAGGAATAACAGACTGAAGCACATCCTACCACGCCCTCCTCCTGAACCAATTCCTGCACCTGCACTTACACAAGCACCTCCTACATTGCCCCTACCAGCGCCAGTGCCGACACCTGTAGCTCCACCTGTTCCTGCACCAACATCGTCTATGCCACCTGTGGTACCAGGCAGTGCATCTGCAATGTCGCCTATGCAGTTTGTGGGAACTCCAGGCAGTAATATGCCGAAGAATGACATGAGAAATGCTATGGGAAACCGAAAAGGAAGTATGCACCTGCCTTGCAATCATTCAAAATTTTGTTTTATGACGTTTATGTGTCCATGCACTGTTATCTTTCCTTACTATTTTGTCTGTGCTATGAAATCATTGTTGAACTATTATTTTCGAAGGACACAGTCCAATTCAGTTTAATTTATGGTGACTCTTCCAATATAGATCATGAAGATCTTTTTTTTTTTTAGCGTAAGACCATGAAGATCTTCTCAATTACAGGAAAGATGGTTGAGGCTCTCAACATTTTGTTTATGAGAAGCTATATCCTATTCCTCTTTCACTGCAGTTGCTGTTCTTCACTGAAGACAGTGGAGAAGTAGTTTTACTTTTACTTCTCTATTCTTTGGCCCATTGTTTGAGATTTTGTCAACAATGCATATTGAATCAAGCAATATATATTTTTACTTCAGCTTTGTTGTCCCATTGTGCAAATAAAGACTAGTCATTTAGCTACAAGTGAATCTGCATATTTCTTTTTGCTTTAGCTTTCAGAGCTTATGGTCAGGGCGGGAAATGTGATACGAATGTTCCATTAAAACTACGAAATGTGATACGAATGTTCCATTAAACTTATATGCTTACATCTTTGTTGCAGGATGGGCTAGTTGAACATCTTGCACAATCGATCAATGGACAATACTGGATTCAAGCGTAGTTGCTGCCTCTGGAGCCTTAGTATTTCCTTTTTGCTGAAGTGCTGGTTATTTGACCTTGTAGTTAAGGGATCCTGAGTTTTTAGAATAGAAGCTTCTGACTTAGAGAGGAACAAATACTGCGTGTTGTAAGAGTTTGCAGATGTCACTTCAGCATTCACCTGAATGATCATACCATTTAACTTAATACGGCATATTGGTAGCTGGAAATATGCACTGTTCATAAACTATTACATATGCCCGTTGTCCCAAAATACAAGGTTGACATTTTGGTGATATTCTGGTCATACAAAACCATTTGGGTTTCTGTATTTTTATAAAAACTTTGAAGAATTTTGGCTTAAAACAAAGCAATTCTCAATTTTTAAGGAGTCAACTAATCTCAACTTTGACTATTACAAAAAGATAATGACGAATATATTTAAGTAATAAATTTTGATTAAAACATAAATATTAATACTAATCATTATAAATTTGGCTAAACTTTAGTAGCAAATTTAATCAGCTTGATTTCCATAGCTGCTTTCTTTTTCGGGACAGAGGAAGTACATCACAATCATGCATCCGCCAATGAACGTTTATGAATAGACCGTTTAAAAGGAATTTAGGGAAACCCGGCTTATGTTTGCTGTTCGGTAAGCAGCCTTTCAGATTTTTCTTGTTTGGCTCAGCCCAATTTGTGAATGATCAACGCCGTGATTAGATAGGACTGAAAATATTGTAATTTTATTATTTCATTTTTAACCAAACTAATATTTTATCTATATCCTATATAAAGTATTAAATTAGACATGGATCGTCCTCATATCTTTCACTCTCTTTCGCGTTTGCACGAGTTAGAGAGCAGCGTGTTCATCGATTTTGAAACCAATTAGAACACATGATTTTGAATTTGCACACTGATTTTCATTTTTTTAACTCCGGCACCGTATCGGCCGGAGGCCATGACTCATGAATGAAAGATTCCAATATGCATGCATGATGATGTTACCACCTGCATGGCTGCTTGATGGCAAGCTGAAGAAGATGGCTGCATGCTTAGGATTAGAAGTTCTTGTCCGCCTAGATTAGGTACACATTTCATTTGTATTTGGTACAAGCTAAAGCCAGATATACCCTCTTCGTTCCATAGTTTTTGAAAATGTCATACCACGTTCCTCGTGTTCCAGAACCGGGCTTCTAAGGATGGATGATATGGTATTTTTTATTAATAATAAGCCACAATTTCTTCGATGCAACGAGGTTTCTTGCAGCTGTCGGGCTGCTAAGGGCGCTAATTCTGAGAGATGCAATTAGAGGCCTCGAGGAGCATTCGGAGGATTCATCACCATCCCAGGAACAACAGAGGACATCATCTTGCAACAGTTGACAGGTTTACAGGAGTCAAATGGTCTTGTGCTAAATATGAAGCACAGACAAATGATACGAAGAGCACATGCAGGTAGCCAGCGAAGTCTCAGTGATGCACCAACACAGGCATGTTCAAACGTTTTACAGGTATGAAAACAACATAGCAGTAAACAGTTGATGTTCTTCATAGATCGATCTGGATACGTGACCAACACTTATTTCCTCAACTAAATGTTATCTTTTATACAACCGACCTGCAAAGGCTATTACGCACCATACCATGCATGGCATGAATCCAAGTAATACAAAAAAAAAGGGGCACTGTTCCAACACGATTGAAGACAAAAAGGCCGCCAAGGATGTAACAGCGAAGCTGCAGCTGCAACCTGGGCACCCGGTGAGCAACCTACAATGGAGTCAGACCAACAACACCTGCGCAAGGAACACAACAATTAGATAATTGACATGAAACATGCACAAGAGCAAATGATTCAGCAAAGCAAACAATGATCACTAGGTGAAGAGCATAAAATACTTTGGAGTGTACATGAATACTTCATGTAAAACAGTTGCAATGGCTTATTTTTATGGTCATAGAAATTAAGTGGATGGACACCGATTAGAAGTTTCAATGCCATCCTAACATCATCATCGCATAGCCACATTCGATGATTTTTCATAAATATAGCAAAGAGAACATACCACATGCCAGTCTTCCACCAGCATTTCCAGTAGAGAGGCTGAGCTCATGCCCCCTAAACATGAGAACAAAGTTAAAATGGCAGCGCACTAACTGAATAGAAAGAAAATGTGGAATGTAAGTAGAACTAGGCACACCTTTCCCCAAATCATCTTCAAGCTCATGAACCACAAATGCTCTACCAACAACTGAATTTGGGCCAGTCAAAGGAATCTGAATACCAAGGAATAACAAATTACCAAACTGAATTGGGCACAACTTACATAGTATAAAAGTATGGCCTTTCAATTTTACCTGGGAATCAACAATGGTTGCCTCAGCTACGCCTGTATCACCACCAATTAAACAAACATGCCATAAAACAAGTCATAATCCAGAAGAAGAAATTTTCTAATGAATATCGTAAAACTGGTTGCTACAGGCCTTACCCTCAGCATTGGCAACAATGTTTCCCAGGTCACCCGCATGACGAACCGTCTTCTGGTGCACCGTGTGTCAGATTGTTTGGATTAAAATGTGGTCCTGTAAGATAGAAAAGGTTATTTTTAAGTAAGACTTTGCAACTTGAACAGCTAGATGACTCAATTTATTATCAAAGTGCAAGCATAACTGAAGATGCATGAAACTATAGCCACAACGACAAGGAATGAATAGCACCAGATCTTGGTGACGAAATTAGTTTTATGGAAATTTAACAGCGATTGCATAAGACAGACAAAATTCAGTACTCCCTCCATTCCAAATTGTAAGTTGTTGAGGCTTTTTTTTTTGCGAGCGGGTCAGAGTTTAGGCTTTACTAGATGCATATTTTTTATTATGTGTCTAGACAAAACATATATTATAGGTGCATAGAAAAATCCATATATCTAGAAAAAGGCAAAATGACTGGTAATTTGGAATGTAGTAACACGTTAAGAGAAAAAAAATATCACAATTGCAGGCATAATTAAGACCAATGGGAAATTACAACCTGTCGATATGCAACCATTGGTAGTATCACCAAACTCGTGCTGCAAAATGAACAATTTTATCATGGTCATGTTTGCATGCAAATGAAGAAGTTAATGCTGAAAGCTACTTAAGATAACAGCACTCACGAGGTGGAAGCCATGAAGTCCAGGAGTAAGTCCAGTGATACGGACGTTCACAGTTGTCGGTCCTGTTATACAAGATGAATATTCAGAAGCAAAACGTATGTGCGCTAGAGGTGAGAACTTATAGTTTGATAAGAAGTCAGTACAGACAGAATTGCATGAGTCAACAAGCTAAGCCCAACACTCACGAGATTAGAGGCATTTGCTGATGGATTTTAGTTATATGCATGATACATTTGCATAAAAACAGTGCAAGGAACGAAAGCTGAGTTCCAATTGAGTTCTGACAGCAAGCATCAAGCTGGATTTTGTCAAAGCTGATGCCTGCTGCAAAGGCAAATTCACGCAGTCGTTGTGTCTGAGTTACTAACCCAATTATTAAACAGGGGGTGGAGAATAAAAGCTCCCTGATTTGGGTACCCAGCGAGACAACTGCTGACCGAAGGTGATGTTAGGTGGGCGAGGTGAGAATATGGGGCGACAGGGAACGCACCGTCGTCGTCCTGCGTGAGCGTGACGACGCCCTCGACCTCGGACGTGCCCTTGAGGACGGCGACGGCCTTCCTGGTGGCGTCGGCGACGACGAGCGCCCTGGCGGCGGCCGCCTGGGCGCCCCAGGCCGGCGACGAAGTGGACCGAGTGGAAAGGGCGTGCGGAGGAATAGGGAGCCGCGAAGAGCGCGGCGGTCGTGGCCGTGGCCGTGGCGGCGAGGAGGAAGGACTGCGCGGCCATGGTGGGCTGGCAACGGCGGCGGCGGCCTTTGGGACTGTGGGAGGGTCTTGTTGGGTCGGGTTGGGTGACTGGCGATAAGGTGGGCTCACGTTTATTATACTCGGACACCCACACCTACGGCTGCCAGGGCGATGAACTCGTCCTAGCGCCCGGGGCAAAGCAAAGCAGCCAGATGCGCCTGATGTGCCGCGTGTGGCTCAGCTCGCCTCACAAGCCACGAATGCAATGGTCGTGCCCGTGCTGCAATCTGTCCAAATTTTGTCTGCCTCTCCGGGTTGCTCCAGAAACCTCTCTACTGGAAGTTGTAAGCGGGTGGAGACTTATGACCAAGCCAAATTCAGCGAGTGTGCCGGATGCTCAAAAGGCAAATATTACCACAACACATCTTTTTGGAAGCTAAAAGGAAACATAATAGTTCTCATACATGGCGAGCAATTTTTAAAAGAGGGTAGAGCAGGTGCTAGAGAAGGAGCTTGATCAAATTAATTGGAAATGGTACTTCCACAAATGTTTGGAGCTGAGATCAATGGATTCAGGGGATACCGAGGCTTCAAACCTTTATATAGAAGACTCTGAGGCAAAAAGTTGAGAGAGGTCAAGAACTTCTCACCTCAGATGGCAATGCTTGGAATGAACAAGTGTTGGCACAAAAATTTTTAGAGGGTGATGCCAAGCAAATCATACAGCTTGGAAAAATTAAATGAGGATATATGGGCATGGAGTGCGAGAGAAAAATGGAGTATACTGCAGTTAGATCTGCATATGAGATTAATGGTCTCCTCAAGGCGTATGTGGGAAATGAACAAAATGAGTCTTTTGCAAGTTCCTCTATAGGCTGAAAGATAATCCGCTTTGGAAAAAGACTTTGGAAACTTAAAATCCCTCCAAAAGTGAAGGTATTTTTGGTGGAGGTAATGCATAATTTTATGCCCGATTAAAAGCAATTTTGAAGGAAAGGCATATAGAAGATCCAAGGTGCGATGTCATGATTGTAGTCTTGAAAATGAAATTGTTCATCATGCCTTAGTAGGAATGTACCTTTTCCTACCATGTTACGGCAATCTTTCTATGAATTATTCAATATCAAATTACCAAAAGCTGCATCCTGCTACATGGTGCTCTGATTTATTGAATAGATCTCATTACTGAACAAAATTGTTGACCTATTTTTATGTGGAATGTGAGTACGTGTGGGCGACTCACAATAGAAAAACTAACATGGAGCAAAGCGAAATTGAATTTGTTGCGAGGCATGTAGATGGGCCAGGAATTATCATCGACCTCATTGCGGGGTGAGATTACAAAGGGAAGTAAAAATGATATACAAATTACTAAGTGGGAGCCTCCTCCGGCCAAGTATCATCAAAATCAACATTGATGCGACTTTTTAGTGTGGAGGATCAACAAGGTGCAAGCTGGACTAATCATTCATGATGAAAATGGCCAGCCACTTGTGGCTCAAGGCAAATGGTATGATTTAATTCCAAATGCTCTCACGCGAAGTCGAGGCTTATGCGGCCGTGATGCGGCTCTTATATTGTCTAAGATGAAATGCACCAAGGTTATAATGGAAGGCCGATTGTTTTAGATTTGCGGTCCTTATGGCGAAACAAAAGACAATATTAGACCATATATTTTTACCAATTTTTAAATGATATTCAAGACCTTGTTGGGACAACTTTGTATTTTGAATTGTATCATGTATAAAAGAGAGGCAAATCTGTAGCCCCATGATATAGCTAGGCATGTGTTCTTATCTAGATCGGGTCATAGTTGGATGCATGATACTTTGGCTTGTATTGCCTCTCCACTGCTTTGCTAACGTTGACAATTAAGTATTGCAATACAAGAGCTGCATTTTTCTAGAAAAGAGCTCCCCGTGCTCCTTCGCTAACACTGATGGAGATATTTGACAGCAAATAGTGATTAGGAGGTTTAATGTAACACCAAAAATTTTTGCATTTCTGAAAATAGAGTCAAAAATGATTTAATTATATATTTTTATGCTCATGAAATATAGGGAAATTAATTTTTCATTTTAATATCTAAGGCTAAGAAACATATTTGTTGCATTCATGTATTTGCATTTGTTTTTGTTGGGTGATAAATAGTTTATTAATTTTTAATTTAGGAGTGAATTGATTTTGCTATTTTTGATTAAATAAATCTTGGACGTCTAATTATATTTATATATAAGAGGGTTTTAAATGGATGTTTTAGATGATAAAATAAAGGCTAAAATAAAAGAATAGAGCAATTCATTTATGCCTCCCCTCCCTTCTAGCTATCTGGCCCGAAGGCCCATGCGGCCTGCTCCTCCCTTTTCCCCGGCCTGGCTTAAAGCCCAGCATCAGCGGCCCGAGTTGAGTAAGTGAGCGCAGGCCACTCTCTCCCTCAGCCCAAGTAGGCAGCCCGCCACCATCATCCCGTACCTCCCGACGAGTGCCCACGCTCGCGAGCGGACACTTGCAAAATAAAGTAGTTACTGGAATGATCACTCGATTACTAAAAATGGTTAATCCTCATCAAAAGACTTAGATTGCCTTTCTTTTTACCTACCAACTATAAGGCTTTTTGTGGATTTTTAGGTAGGATTAAAAGGTGGCATCTTTGTATCATGTCATATTACCTCGTCGAAAGCCAAACCACATGGAGAGGCTACGTCACACACCTTGATCGAAAGTGCGAAAGTGTATGTGGTATTTTTGTATTTGGTGGACTCTCAGATATAACGACTCTCTCTTGTTTTGTAGGAAGGAGGTATAGGCTACCATTTTTCTTTTTCTCTCTTTGGCCGAGGTGCCGACTTCCCTCGTCTTTATTGGGACTTTTGTCCATCTTTCTTTTTCTCTTCTCTCTCTCTAGCATAGCCCCATACTTCTCTTTTTGCGACAAGAGTGAGAGAACATGATAAAATGAATAGGAGTAAATTTTTGGTGGATGGAAGGGGTGCATGTTATGCGCAAACTCTCAGTGTAAAGAGTCGGCGTTTTTATTTACGAATGTATGTGAATCTTGATCATGGGCATATGAAAAGAATCTCGACATAGGTTACCTTTGTTTTTGACAAAAAGCTCACCATGAAAACAAGCGACATATGACTAAGGTTTTTCATGAATGGTCATATCATCATGTCATATGGCTTTGGTAGGATTTTTGCACATCATTGAGGAACTTTTTGAATTTTTGATTTTTGAAAAGAAAACTGCGGATATGAGGTCATTCTAAGAATCATGTCATAGCAAGCCTATTTTTATCATATCATAGCAGGCAACTACCTAGACGAGATAAAGCTTATGCAACCCACATGAATCGGGTTTTTCAAGATAAAAATGTAACCTAGTCACTAAACTCAAACCACTTGAGAAATTTAAGTTATAAACTAGAGCGCGAGGTAAAACATAAGACAAAGCAACTATCATTCGTTTTCAACAAGGGATTAAACTAAACATTTCCATGAGCTCATATATATAGGAATGAAAAACATTTATTCAGAGCTACTTATTCTATTTTTGGATGCAAACATGCTTTGGAATTTAAACATACTTAAAAATAAAACAAATATTATTTAAAAGTAAATATGTAATGCTGATGACACTGCGGGGTCCCCCTCAACCCCCAAAAAGCTATCTGGAGAGCCTATTGATCGCGGGTTGAAGCCTTGGTGCCTCTAGTATGCTTCCTCCCGTGCGTTGTGCGCAGCCATGTTTGACTCGAGCTGGTTCCATCTCTGTTGGCTTTGGTACTCCTAGTTCTGCTACTACTGATGGGTGTTCTGCACATGAGCTGTTGTGTGTATGCTCAATGTTCTCTGTACGAATGTCCAGGCGTCCCGGCGATGGGGAACAAAAAAACGGAAGGCACCCGAAGGAAAAAGAAACACATATGCTCTAAAAAGAAATTGTGCGCCGCTAGGAAGCATTGCGCGCAGAATAAGAATTGTGCTTAAGTTGTGGTTCCATACTGAGCTAGACACAATAATTCCACACAACTAGCATCTTTAACTGCCCATCTAAATTACTGCTGCCGGATGAAATACAAGACATTTCAGTTAAGCTTATTTATTGGCATTGGCATGCTTTTTATCTACATTGCTAGTGAAAGGTTACAGTTACAAGTGTAACTTTCTATTAAAAACGTGAAATAAAAGTGTAACACGCTAGTTTTTCAGACTGATAAAAAATAGATTCATTACATACATTACATACGCGGCCGAACAAGCTACTTCGGCCATCGACGGACGCACTCCATGGAGTCGGGTCCAGCGATCGGCCCCTGTGATCCGGCGCAGGTCGCTCAGCCGCGACATGAGCCAGTGCGACTCCATCGGAAATCTCGGACCGACTGGCCGACCGAAGGCCCCGCTCAGCTCGACGTGGCGTCCGGCCACTCGCGACAGCAGCTCGCTGGTCCAGACGAGATCCGGAACCGATTTGTTTCCAATCGTGTTTAGGTTTCGGTTTTGATGTTGGGCTAAACGCCCAAGCGACGCTTTCCTAAAAAGGATAAAGCACTACCCTCCTCTATATAATAAAGAGTTTCACTACCGATTTTGATCCCATCTACATCCAATCGACAATCAATCTACCTCCGTCGCGCGCTTGTAGGTCATCTTCTTCTCTCTCAACCCCTCTATCCTCGCGTGCCGTGGCGGCGTAACTCCGCAGGCTCTTCGTCGGGCGCTCTAGCGCGCCACGCACGTCCTAGAGCACCGCTGCGGCGCCCTCCTCCGACTGGCCTTCCCCGAGGTGCGTCTCGGAGGTTCTTCCACCCGCCACCGAAGCTCCACGCGCCCCCACCGATCCCTAGATCGGTTTCGGCTGCCACGCCGCGGTTACAAACACGAAAAAGGATATACGGGTGCAAATTAAAGTGACACCCTCGGCGTACGGTTACATAGGCAGCTAGGTGATAAAACTCTCATTCAGCTACCACTACCGGCAGTGATAGTTGCCAACTGAAGTCCAGGCCAGGTGATGGAGCCGATCGAGGTGGTCAGGCTGCTGCCATGGTAGTGGTGGCTAACAGCAGCTCCCTCGTCGACGGCCCTCTTGAGCAGGCTGCCTTCCTCGACGACCATCTGCACGGGGAGCACGCCGAGGCCGCTGGCGACGGCGAGCATGAGCTCCCTCATCTCGGCGCGGAACTCGAGGCGGTCCACGGCGCCGTCCCCGTCGCGGTCGAAGCGCGCGAAGAGCGCCCCGTAGAGGTCGGCGAGCTCGGCGGCGGGCGCCGGCGCGTCGGCGCCGAAGTGCGCCTCGCGCACGCGCAGCGCCATGAGCTCCCCGGCCATCTCGGCGTACGAGAGGCGGCCGTCGCGGTCCGCGTCCAGCGCCGCGAAGCGGGCGTCCACGGACGAGTTGAACGCGCGCTCGTCCTCCACGAAGCTCTGCACCGTCCGCCCGTCCAGGATCTCCACGCTCATCTTGGGTTCTTGGATTGGAAACAGCTCTCTTGTATTGTATGTGTTGGGCTTCGGCACGGGCTCTTGCCGCCTCTGTGTGCTTGTGGTTTCTTGGTCCTGGTCTCGGTTTTGAAGAAAAGGCGGCAAGGTGGCCGCGTTTTTATAGCGAGGCCGGACGAGCGAGCCCACTTGTGTCCGCGTCGTGATCTGCTCTGGTTTGCCGTGAAGTAATATGCTGTGGGATGTGGAAGCAGCAGGCGATGCGCGCGCGCGGTCACAGTCGAATCCGATATGCGCTTGAGATGTAAGCCAAGTTTCTGTTCTCCTCTATCTAAACTAAAGAGAAAAGTAGTAAAAAGCAGAGGTTTCCACCCACGGCCTTCCCACCCGTGGATTCGCATTCGGTCGCCGGTCGGTAAAGGTTCGCGGCGTCTCGCACAACAGAATACGCGGGGAATGTGCGCGCGCTTCTCTGGACGGCGCCGGTGGCGTAGGACGTCGTGGGGTTCTGGCTAGACTGGCTGTGAGCTTCGTGTGGACAGCGAGCTCCGGGAATTCGCCTTCACACTATACAAGTCCGAAACCATGGCTGTGACTACGAGCCTGTGATCAACATTCTTTTCTCTCGGCGTCGAGCGAGACAGGTTAAAAAGGCCAAGAAGTGGCATTGGTAAGGTCGTCTCCGATCCGTACACATCTTTGTCCTGGCGTAAGCTGTGTGCAGCGAGCTCCAGGAATTTTTATCCAGTAGCACGAAGCTAGAAAACCTGTGGATGCGTTGTGAGCTGGGGATTTTTTTGTTTAGTGTACTGACAGAGTGGCAATACTAAGAAGCCTATGACAAAACCGTTCGAGTTCCTTCCATGATGGCCAAAAATTGTGAGCTCCTAAAAAGCATGTAACAGCAGAGGAAGTTTTTCCTCAGGTTTGGTAGGTCTACCGACGACATCAAACACGCCATACCAGAGTCTCTTTTTCACCTTCGAGCACGTTCTGATCAACCCAGTGACCCACCGCCCACGTCAGCAGCTGGCCAAGCCATGGGCCAGCTACGAGCTTAAAAAGCAGCCCATCCGAGATCCAAGTATGCGGCCCAATCGAGGTGAAATCAAAGCCCAAAGATGGCCCAGCCGCGTCCAAAACCGAAGAAGCGTCGGTGGCGGTGTGCCGTCTCCGGAAGCGACCACGGCGGCATGACACGAACGCACGCGCAGCAGCAGACAGCACGGCACCATGGCTTGCAATTGAATTAAATGGCCTAGCCCCGGTCGTCGTCGTCTCGCTCGCGCGCACGGGCCGGCCGGACGTGGATGTCTGGCCAGCCAGCAGCCAGCCAGCAAATCCGCGGACGCTTCGCTTCAGCGACATGGCAACCACATCGATCTCTCCCGCGTTCTACGTCAGGCCACTCCTTTTTTTCTCCCCTTCGGCTTCCTCTCCCGTGCTCGCTCGCTCGTCCCATTGCGTTTCCAGTCCGGTGGGCGGTGGTGGTTCTCCCGTCATCAGTCGCCAATAATTGCGACTCCGGTGACGTCTCCACGGCCACCACAAGATCGATTTTTGCGTCGTGGTGACCAATGATTTTTGCTGCGTGGAAGGCAACTAAGCAATTAACTACAGTACTGTGGGACAAATACAGTGTCCGTACAATGTGTTGCTAGCTGCTGCCATTTATTTTTCTACAGGATGAATAAAAACAGCCAATGCCAAACAGGCAATGTTGATAAGATCTGCAGCTGCAAGTGGCTTGAATCCCAAGTTCTGAACGAGAACAATCTAAGTAAGGTCTACTGCTACCTTCCCTTTAAGTACCTTTTTGTCTTCTGATGACAAGAAGAAAAAGGCTTGCTTGATCTTGATCCTGACAACGAATGAAGTTAGGCTACCTCAAAGTCATCAACCACTGAAAGTGTGGAACGCAGCCTTTTTCATTGGGTGATCATTGAATAAGTGAAAGGAGAGCACTTTCGTGTTAGTGGTTACGATCATGAATTAGGCATGCACTAATTGATTCTCTATGGCCAAAGGATGGGCATTAGCTAAGCTACCTTCAAATTCTAGACCAAAACAGGAGCTCGGTTTTTCAGGTAGAGTAGAGGTGGTACTGGCTGCTATACTTAGAGTGAAAAGAAAAGACAATCACACATAAGTATCACATTTCCTTGGAAAGTGAAACGAAAACCAGAAAGTGAAGGGTTTCTCTTTTTGGCGAAACCAAAAAGTAAAAGTTGAAAAACTGCTCCGTAGTTGTTTATAGTGAGAAAAGGAGGGCATGAGCTTCTTGCTGCACCTTTTTATTACTATAGATTATGTGATATACTACAAGCTCAAAAAAATCAGGGTTGGTCTAACAAATGACATGTACTGTAACTAACACTCAGAAATATGATTAGCATTGTGTAGTTTCAAAAAAGATGTATATACTTTCCTTGAATTTTTCTTATCAGACTGGCCTGTAGTACTAATGTAGACATGAAATTCAACTATGCAGTCAAATTCATCGTATCTTGCAGTCTATTGATGTTAAACATTGCTGTGTATGGCAAGTAATGGTGCTAAATTTGATTTCCCGCGGAAGCTTAATTGAACATGGCAGCTTCAGAAATGAACTTTCATCTCCTTTGATGATTAAGGTGTTCATATATACCTACCGCTAAACAATTATTATTCTACTAGACTCGATGCATGGAAGATGCTTAATCGATCCCACCAGTATACAAACTGTATCAACTGTGTCAAGTGGCCGCCTCACCGACACTTCAAAATCAAGTCAGGTAGTGAGCTCCCATTATCAAATCCGTCGGCACCTCATATATATCACTGATGACTCAACTTCATTACATGTCGATCACGACATATCTATTTCTGAAGTAATAAAATGTCATGTGTACATAAATGATTCCACTTTAAGAATTAGAAGAAGGTCTCCACTAAATGTTTGTGAATCCTTCAGTTCTAATCAAGAACTAACCCATCATTTTCTAGAAAGATCCTTTTTTTCATGAGATAAAAAAAGGTAGCTGATGACAAATTGTGACATTTTTCTCGTAGTCATGTGCTTGTCTACTTCAAGAAAAAAATATTTTGGTATTAGTACTTTGAGTGTCATGCAAGTTGAAGGAATCCTTAGTATAGAAAAAGGAGCATTGGTTACATTGTCTGGATTATTAACCGCAGTGATGCACCAAGCTGACTTGAAGTCTTCAATGAATAGTGTCAGTAACCATTGCTGATCTGCTGCTGACTTTTTGTAGTTATACATGTGGTCTTCAGTAGTTATGAAAATGTTGATACCTATCCTAAGAGGAATCTGATCTCTGAATCTCTCTGCATTCGTTTTTTGACAGAGTAGGAATCTCTGTGCCTAGAGCGAGCACACTGTTACCAAATTGCAAATCCAGTTTTTCCCTATGGCCTTTTTCTAACAAAGATGTAGTAGAAAAACCAATTTGAGTGTAGCAGATCTCGATGTCAGACATCTAATAAACAAGTTTACAGCTCTCATACTTCTTGTGGCCTTGCACAGAACGAGTATAAAAGCGCATAGTGCACAACTGGATTCGAAAAAGTCAGAAGCACTTGATGCAGCTGGGTGACAGTTTGCAATTGACCTTACAATAAAACAGACGTGTGCAGTATCCTATTGGTCAGATGGTACACAACCTTAAAAAACTAACAAGCACTGAAAACAGTTTGTCAGAAAAAGTAAGCAGTGCATGTTTTTCAGCAAAACACCCCACATACAACACAAAAGACAGGATCTGAAAACACTGTAGTTTCTGAAATAAGGTTCTAATCGCGCTGCTACCACTAATGATGGAGAATTATTTCTGAGATGGGGTCTAATCGTCCTACTACCACTAATGGAGCAGTGCAATTTACTCAAGAACGGGTCGGAACAGAAAGGCTCAGGACAGGCAGGAGAAATAGTGGAATGCTGATACCTGGCCAGCTTTCAGCAATCAGCACGCACCTTCTTCGCTGAGAGCGCGCGGGCACCAACTACTTGCCCCCAGCTGCCACCCATACGAACATGCCAATAATATATTTTCTCCCGCCCGACACTAAAGAACACCACGGTTTTTATATAGCACCCCTCTCTACCCAGCGCTCCTTCGAACTGAGCTGCCACCCTCTCTTCTTCTCTCGTCCCCTCTTCCCTGCTCTGCTCGATCAGGTTTGCTCCTCCCCTGGATTTTCTCTTGTTCTCCTGCATTTGCAAGGCATTATATTGTACCTGATTATGATGTTCTTTTCGTCAGTCGCATGCAATTGTCAGCTTGAGAATTACCAACTTTACATGATGCATTGTTGATGCTTGTGTAGCTTTTTCGAATGCACGTTTTTTTCACTAAGTGGAAGTTGAAAGTTTTACACGCTCTATAGAGGGATACAGAGAGGGGCCACACACCTCCTAGAGTAGCACACGAGAAACGTGAGAGTTGGAAGTTTTACACGCTCCGTGCTTGTGTAACTTTTCACTGTGTCGGTATATGATATGATCTTGGAACATGAGAGTTTTATGTTATCTAGCACACAATGGTAGTTCTTCATCTTTTAAGTAAAAGCGAAGATCGTGTAGGCTAGCTCTCCAGTGCTCGTCTAGGTAGCTGTTTCTTTTTGTATAAGGATCTCAAGTAGTTGGTTGGTTCTTTTGCGCTTTTTGTATTGGTTTGAGATCTGAAAGTCTTTTTGCCTTTTTTTGTTCAAGCAATTTGCTGTCTCGTATCATGATTTGGTTGGCAGTAGCAGTCCAATAACGTGCCGTCTAGACAAGCTAACAGATCCATTGATTCATCTTGTATCCGAAGTGACTCTTGTTTCTCCTAGTGATGGTGAGTGAATCAATTACCAAAATGTACAATACATGCTCCCGAGTAGATCAGTGATGGCACAACTCCATAGTAGTAGTAGTGATTTGAACGCAGTAAGATCAGCATAAATTTGGTCATTTTTGAATTTTTGATCAACAGAAGGAACTTTTTGTTTACAACGACAACCACCAAACTTTTTCCTTTTTTATAAAAAGAACTCTAAGCCTTGATCAATCAGATCAAATTAGTTAACTATACTTTCTTCGTGATCTAATCAGGGGCTTGCATCAAATTAGAGAAGGTGGTAGAGGATCAGGTGCCTTGCATGATGGGGATCCAAAGCTGCAATTCTTGCCACGGCGGCTGTACTGGCCATCCTCTTCTCCACCCCCGGCATTGGCTCAGAAGAGCAGCCCGCCCGCGCCGGCGCCCGTGTCACTGTCGCCGACCCCGGCGCCGGCGCCGGCGCCGCACTACGTGGACCTCGCGGAGCTCTGAGGCGTGGCCGGGCCGTTCCACACGTTCCTCAACTACCTGGAGAAGACCAACGTGATCGAGACCTTCCAGGGGCAGGCCAACAACACCAAGGTGGGCATCACCATCTTCGTGCCCAAGGACTCGGCGTTCGCGTCGCTCAAGAAGTCCACCTTCACCAACCTCACCTCCGACCAGCTCAAGACGCTGCTGCTGTACCACGCGTTCCCCAAGTTCTACTCCCTGGCCGAGTTCAAGAACCTGAGGCTCGCTCAACCCGGTGAACACCTTCGCCGGCTCGCCCTACACGCTCGACCTCACCGACGACATGGGCACCATCTACGTGCAGTCCATGGTCCAGGCCCAAGATCGCCAGCAGCGTGTACGCCACCAAGCCCCGTCGCCATCTACGCGCTCAACAAGGTGCTCCTGCCCATGCAGCTCTTCAGCAAGGACCCGCCGCTCGCGCCCGCGCCCGCGCCAGCGCCGGAGGTCAGGGCGTCCGATGCCCCCAGCCCGGCGGCCGGCAAAGCAGGCGGGCTGGCCGGCAGCAAGGGTGACTCGTCGAGCGCCGCGCACAGCACTGGTGGCGTCGTCGGCGTCGCCAGTTCCTTGCTGCTCGCTGCCGCAGGGTGCTTGATGATTCTTCAGTGGTGAGACTTGTGGGTTGCATTTGTGTGATCGAGCATGGTACTTTCCCCGACCACACTTGATTTCGTTTTTGAATGGGTTGCTGGAGTCAATTCTTTTTGGACATAAGATAGGCATACCGTTAGGATCGAATTGGAATATTTTACGAGACATTACATTTTACAACTCTCATAATTTCTATCATTTTTTTGATAGACGGATGATTGAACGAATGAATACGATCGAGAAAAAGGTTTTCAGTGCTACGTACCACTTTTCCTCTAGTCCCTCTGTGCACTTGGTGATCAGAGACATTTTTGATAGTTCAGATAAGAACAGCTGCTTCACCTCACCACTGCACTGACTGATTCACCTATTGTCCTGTTGTTTGCCCACTGGAAACGTGGGACATGTATTTCTCTGTGAAAGGTTGAGTCTACACCGCTGAGTTGTTCCTGGCAGGAACAACATGCTCAAGACTACAACTTTTTGTTCATTGCAGTGGGTGTGTACGGAAGTGAAACATTGACGCATATGCTGCACACAAGTTTATTCGATTTTTGAACTTGGGTTGGTTCGCGTGTCTAGAGAAGTAAATGAAACTTCCATGTGCATTGAACATGGCTGCTCTTCCACATGCAACTAATTTTTGGTCTGAAGAATCTGTGTTCAATAGAAGGGGATGAATCAGATCTTAGGCGTGCAATGTGTTCAGTTCTCCATTTTGACTCAGAATATTTTTAACTACATAATGTAAGTTTAACACCATGTGTCTGTTTTCCTAGTGGTGTAGAAATACCAACTGGTTCGTACTCAGTACTAGCATTTAATAACATTTTGAAGTCGAAACTCTGCAGCATAGTTTTGTCAAGCGTGATGACTCAGATGCACTACAAAGCATTACTACATGGCACTGTTTGGTTTAGAAAAGTCCTAGGACTTTTTACTCAGGGACTAATAAAATAGTCCTCTACAGAGAGTGCTTTTTGATATTGCAGCTGCCAGCCATTAACGATGCCGGGAAATGCACGGGTAAACTTTTTACCGCAGGTAGTAACTGCCGTGCACCGTGCGCGTCCTGTGAATCTGTGATCGTGTCTGCGCTGCCGCACGCCGTACTTGGACGCCGACGGGAACAGCCAAATCTAGGTGATACGATAATTAGTGGCTGGCCGCAAGCTCGTCGGCGGGCGGCGGCGCTAGCGTGGAGCCGTGCAGAAGAGAAGGAGCACGGGCAGCGTGGAGCCGTGCAGCCGTGCAGAGCAGGCAGGCCACCACTGGGCATTGCGCAGTGTGGGCCTCGCGCATTCACGCGCCGACGGGCCTGAGTGACGGAGTGAGCGTGAAGCACCCCGGCAGCTGCTCACCTGTGTGCTGGCCGCTGAGAATGAGACGACGCCGCCGAGCGGGCTCGCGTCGCGCGCGCCGCGCTCGCTGCTGCTACTGCGCGGTTTGTATTCAGAACGTGAGCCCCGCCACCGGCGCAGCGCAGCGCACCTGCGCAGTCGCACAGATTCCTCGCAGTCTGACAGGCTTGTCCTCTCCTCCCTCCACTCGAACCGAAAAGAAAGATGCTACATTGGCCGTGGCTACACTACACAGGAGCCTAGTGCTACTCTACTCCTATCCAGAAGTAGGGTGGCCTCGGCGCTGAGCCTGAGGCGACATCGAGATCGGCGCGCGGCGGTGAATGCTCCGAAACGGAATAGAAGCCCGCGGACGGGACGAGGCATCGGCGCAAGAGCCGGGCCGATGTCGCGGGATTCGGTCCCCGGAAACCACCTCACCACGCGCGCGCCGCGAGGCGGGACGGACGCCCACCTGCTGCCAGTGTGTGTGCCTGGGCGCCCGGGGATGCCGAGCCCGACCGCGACCGTCACGGCGCCAGCTCAGGGGGCCACCACAGAGATGGTCGCACTCGCACCCGGACCCGCGCCGCATGTGGCGCGGCAGAAGCGGAGGAAGTGGTGGTGGTCCGGTCCGCCCCATCGATCGATCTCTTCGGCCTCGTTGGGATGGTGGTGCGCGGTGGACCACAGTGACCGCCTAGCTCCCCACAAAGTTCATCGCTACCTGTTTCTTTTTCTCAACACAAAAGGACTGGCAGTATAAAAGATGGACCGACTCCCAGTCCCAATTTAGGAATCGCTCTAAAAGCTCACGCCAAGGCACAATGTTTAGCTTTGACCTGCTTTGAGTATACATATCATCACTATGTGCCGGTGCTCCGTCTCGCGGCGTCCGGTACATGAACAAAGTTAGTTAGATTTGATTCTTTTATCTTTTCTTTGCATACACTTGCCATGTGACATTTTTTTTTTTTCGAAACCCGCAGGAATCAGCACAGCCTGTATTGAAATATATGTTGACATCAACATATACGAGCAATGTACCATGTTTAGCTATAGAAGCACATTGTTCACCTTGAGGGAAAACGGTGAGAGCAACTTTTACTTTCTCCATCTTAAATTGTAAGTCGTTTACTTTTTTTTGACACCAACTTTGACCACTTGTCATATTCAATTTTTTTATAAAATATCACTTCTTTTTGTCGTAGCTTGCTTTATTAATAAAAATTCTTCAAGATAACTTTAATTTGACCATTTTTGTACAATTTTGTCTATCCGACCACTACTAATTCGAGATTCTCATTATGCAAAGGGGCAATAATGATTATGAGAATGAGATTCAAACAAGGTATATTTACGCTGACAAAGCTAATGTGATATGAAAAAAAAAAAAAATAAATGGAGGGAATAAAACGTCAAATTCTAAATCTGTTTCATGGTAGACTACTTTATATCCGTGCAGGCAAACCTATACCACCTCATCATTAAGCTTGCATATGTGGTAGTATGAGTATGACCAACCCAATCCACTCGCTAAAATTGTCTATGAACTTAGGTTAGTCTCAACAGGGAGTTCAATTTCACAATACATCAATTACCAAACAATTAGCCTTTGTATTTTGGTAATTGTGACAGAAAAACTCACCGCTCACTTGAACTTATCGCCCAAATTTTTATCAACCATGATATATTGTTTTTTCTCGAGAAGTCACAACAAAACATCTCAGCCAATAACCCTTGGCCGAGCGGAACGCCATTCCTTGGGACTAAACCTTAAAGATGTGCAATTGGCTGTAAACTGTAACCCTGTAACAAAACCGACGATGACAGGAATCAAAAGAAGCATCGTTGTCATCATGATAATAATAGAGTACATCGTAGTGGTTGGGTTGCACCTCCCCACTTGCCCCCGGCCGGCCGGTGCGGACCGACGTACGGGCTGAGCCCATGCATATTGTTCCACGCTTTCCAGGACAAAGATTTCGACCAGCGTAACGAAAGTCACCACCGGGCGCTGCTTTCACCGTGGAAAAAAAAGACGCGTCCTGATCTTTTATCGTGGCCCCGGGTCTGAACTCTCTCTTTAATCCTGGCAGGCAGCAAAAAACCTTTTTCCCCGAAAGAGGAAAATCACGGCACCGAAACCGAAGCGTCGGCGGCGGCCACTAGTCGATCAAGCAGGCCACGGTCAGTTCAGGTGTGGAGTCTCGTCTGAACGTAACCGATCGAACGGCCGACGACGCACGCACGCGTTCCCGTGGCGTGCAGGCGCAGGGCGGCAGGTCTACGACTCGTACGGATCAATGGCAGCTGCCGCCGGAGCGTTGGGCTGGCAGCTGGCTGGACGTTCCGCGCGTCTGCCCTGGCGTCGTCGTACGCTGCCGCTGGCTGCCACGCCAAGGAAGCCGGGCACGGCACGGACGAGGCGGCAGGTGCTGGTTTGACACCGACGCTCGCGCACGGATCCCAAGGCGCGCGCAGGACAAGGACATGCGCGCGTGCAGGCCGTACGTGCCGGATCAACGGGCGGGCGGACACAGGCGCAACGAGCGGACGACGGGGCGGGCGGGCGCAGATGTTCGAGATCTCCTGACCCGGCGCCTCTTCCGCTTTCCTGTCCCGTCCTTAAAAGCCCCTGAAATATTCCGAGGCCAAGGAGCCTCAGCTCACCACCTCAAACCTTTCTTCTTCTTCCCCCGTCTCCCCTCCACAGTCCAAACATTCTGGCCTCTCTCTCTCCCTCTCTCTCTCCTCCAGTAGCTAGCTTGCTCGAGCGGCCCGGTGCATGCTTTCGCATTTGTAGCTAGATCTCGAGCCTACCTGCGGCGAGCCAGCGACGACATGGGCAAGGCTGAGGAGGGCGTGCGCTGCTCGGTCTCGGTGCATGCCCCTCTGGCGAGGCCCAGCTGGAGGCGACTCCCGCGCATGGCTGATGCTCTCGTACGTCGCCGTGGCCGGAGGGCGGCCGGCGCGCGGGCGGTGTAGGACGATGCAGCCTACGGCGCGGGACAGATCAAGGAATGGAGGCGCGAGTCGTCTTTGGCGGCAGGTGATCCAATCCTAGGCTCAACAAGGCTGAAGGACGGAGCTAGCTAACGGTGGTGTGTAGGTCTAACTCCACCGGCGATTCGGCGGCATACATGGGAAAGCCAGGCATTTTCTCGCAGTTCAAAGTACCCTTCCGTTAGCTTTCCTCTCCATGCATTGCACGGTGGTGGTGGTGGTGGTTAATCAACAGCTGGTCTTGTATGTTTTAATCCAATCCATCATCATCTGAGAAATTGTTTTTGTTTTGGCACTATTGTTCGTTTTAAGTTCTCTGTTATCTCTCTTTTGGGATTGTTTAGGCATAGTACTAGTACTAATAAGTTCAAGGAGCTATAGTAGGTTGTTCTTTAGACCAAAATATATAGTGGGGTATGTATTTCTGCATTTTCCCTCTAGGAGGTGCGATGATACATACAACTTGCTGCTAAAAGGTTTCTTGGTATTCTCTCTCCTTTTGTAAGATTCTAAGTTATGAATATGTTCTCGAGAATCATTCACACCGATGATCGATCAAATGAATATTTGTTGACGTGTCTTGTCTATGCTAAAAGTTTGGGAATGATATATATATGTGGCTGTACATACGTACTTCCAATGTCTTGTTACCGATGTAAATGGATCCAGTTACTAGAGAGTAGTACCATTTCTAAAGGTTTGCAGCACTATCCATACGTCCTCTGGCGGCTCTCACTACCCACGTCCGTTTCTGTTCGTTTGCACAGTACTATCCGCTTGTGCCAGACGTTTAACTGCGCATGCCGCTTATGTAATTTCTTTATGAGATATATAATGCCCTACATATGCCATAGAAAAAAAAATCAAGATCCCTGATGATCAAATTTCTCATTCGTTGTGCACATTTCCTCAGGTTCAGTTGCCTCTCCATCAGGCAACGTGTAGAGAACACTATCTGTTGTTTTGCTGCCTGAGCTTATGGATGGAGGACTTATGCGATAGCAACTCCCTTCATTGTGGAATTGTAGCCCGCGGTTGAGTGTGCCACCAGTTGTTGGGTTGAAAAGGCTTTCCACGGTGTGTGCCACCAATATATGTTCGCTTTATTGCATGTAAGATTTGAGCATGGCTAATGATAAGTTAATTGTGGTCTTTACATCATTGCCATTAGCCGATATAACAGATTAAAATACAATATTATGACTATAGTGGATAGGCTCACCTTATTCTAACATAAAGTTTATCGAAGTCCATGCAGAGTGACTGTATAAGTCACCCTCCTCTCCTCTTCTTCTTCCACCTCAACACTAATTTGAGGTCAAAACTTTTGCACTCTGTATGTATACTACATCTTTTCGTTCTTATTATAGAACAAGAATAACAACACACAAGGGACAACAATATACTCTGGTGGCACATTGAGGCTGTAATGCACAACGGCGAGATCTCTAGAGTTAGTGATCAAATAAAGGGAACGCTTTACTTCAACAACATGTAATTTCAATGCTATAACACTGCTGTGTCTAGCCAATGAATTCGGGAACGTGGCTTTGTACCTACTGTATGTTGTTTGTGTTACAGGTTCTAGATTGGATGGAGTCACGACTCACAAGTCCAATCAAGCCATGCACAGTGCCGGGCTGTGTGTGCGCTGTCCATATGTGCACATCTCACAGAGCCCTTTGTGTAGTACGTACACTGCAATTTCTTCCTAGCTAGGCCTGTTTGCGTGTAGGTACTAGCGCGCAGTATGGTACGTACGTACACACTAGCTTGTCCGTTTAATCTCCCAGACTAGAAGAGGATCTACGTACAGAACGTTCCGTTTAAGATTTTGCCGTGCCTTCACAGATACTAGATGCTCTGGAGTCTGGACCCTTGTCCGTGGAAAGGGCCATTGATGGAGCGCGCAAAGATAATGCATAGTGCTGTGGTACCGATTGTTAAATCATTTCTGTCACATTGTTCTTCCCCTAGTACGTCCTAATAGCTAGGTGCCTTAAGCGTGCACCCTTCACTCTTGACTATATCACAGCCAGTACGACGTGCCAGGTGCGATCACACTAGCTAATACAATGTTCAGTTGGGAGGGGAAGCTTGTGAGATTAGGTGGTGGCAGGTGTTGAGAATTAGAAGTACCAGTTCTTCACCTAATTGCACTATGACCTTTGGATATATATGCTACTTTTGCAGCCCTTCAAGTTAATTGTCAAGTACATATATGCTGTTGATCATGATGCATATGCATAGAATAGCTTGCTAGGTACCTTACTTGTAGTTGATATGCATGCAAACCGTGCAAGGGTTATTTGACCAAATTTTGGAAATTTAGGGGTAGAAAATCTGGTTTGATAGTTGGGGGTGTGAAGTAGTCCACATTACCTTCAATGGTTCATAGGGTTATATAGACTAAAGCAAGTCTTACTGTTACTAAAACGGATACTGCTAAATTAAAGCGAGTACATATAAAGGATTGTTTTCATCTTTGCAGAGACTTGCACATAGACGTGCAGAAGCAAGCAGGAATTTCACATGAAACACACAACAAGTACTCCCTCCGTCCACAAATAACTTCGACATCTATGGTTCAAAAATGTTCTCATAATAAAAGGTTGCCATAGGGTCTTGTGCTACTCTAGCTAGCAGTGGCAGACTGGCAGTTCAACAGCTTTAAAAATTTTCTCATAATAAAAGGTTGCTATACAATGAAATCTGAAAACGGACGAAACTACAATAGTTGCGTGGAAGGGCTCTGGAGTGTGGACGTGCTCATCCACTCCCATGGGAAGTGCCCAACTCGCACCTCGTGGACCGTACTTTCCCTTCCCTGTCCACACTCTAGAGTGCGCCTATTCGGAAGCAGAGAGAGAAACACTGTCATCCATAAGGATAGTTTCGTCATTTTTGCCCTCATCTTGGTTTCTATGCCCCAACTCAAAATGATAACGGATTTTCGACAGTTTTTACCCTTTTATTTAAAAAGTTTAGTTACTGTGGACCACATGAGTTGAGTCTATTTAATTAATGTACATCGTCATATATACCCATTCCGAACATGTGTACAGACACGGTAGATACGAAAGCCGGCCGGCACACGTTGCAGACTTGCAGTGCACCGCACACTGCCGTGGTACCACAGCGTACGCGCCGGGTACTGCACCGGCGGCCTGTCCGGCCAGAAATCCGCTCTAGTCCGTCGTACGACCTCGGGATCCGTTTTCTTTTCCGTGACTGCACGTGTGGTGCCGCGAAACTAGTAACGTTGCCGCCGCATGCGTCGTCGCCTCCCCCGGCATCACGGAGGATGGGTCAGGTCAGGTCATTATGGTGGCGTAGCGTTGCTAGGAATCAAAGTTTTTTCATGCATTTGACAGCAGTGCCGTACGGGGTAATGGAGTATTTTAATCTGCTTCTCATCTCGGTTTGGTTACCTAATCTGATCGATGGCCGATGGCTATATGCGGTCAGCCTCCTTGAGCTGCTGGTTTTGACTTTGGTGGCACCGATGCCCAAGCCCAAATGCCATGAGAATCGGTGTCCGAGACTCTAGGGACGCAGAGCTTTGACGCTAGTAGCGAGACTAGCTAGTTTTGAAGTTTTGAATCCGTGTGCACGTGGGTGTGTGCGTGCAAACTTGTGCTTGCAAAGTTTGCATGCATCAGCGGTGCCTCAATTTTTGCCATTCAGTCAAAGATTTGTGTACCTACTACTATAAACTAGTGCTTGTAGTATAACATGTGACCCTTTTAAAAATCCGCAGCTTATTTGCATCACGCAACACGTTTGACTTCCTGCCTGAATCGAGTATGTAATATGCAGAGACCTGAACATGTTTTCAGAAAAAGCTAGGCGGTGTCAACAAGCTTCGCCAGAGAAAAATCCACCGTAGGTGTTTACAAGTAGTATTACTCCACTTGTTCCAAATTATAAGATGTTTTGTGACAAAAAACCAGATACCATCCAAACTGAGCACACAGGGCCCAACCAGAACGGCAACCAAAACTGTAGGCAACTAAACCTCACCCAGAACGAAAAGACAAGGTTCAAGGCCAAGATATAACAGAGCTAAAACTAATTACAAGCCTGAGAGGGCTGCTACAGCACGCAGGCCATCGACGACTGACTTGCTTTTCCAGCTGATGAAGAACTCACAGACCTGCTGCTGATTGCTACAGTGTTATCTCCCTCCTGAGGAAATGCAAAGCCCTGCCCAATATTACCAAAAGAGAACAGATCAAACAGATAGTCTCAGTGGGCGCTTTGACTCACCCCCCCCACACACACACACACACACACACACACACTTTTTTAAAAAAAAAAAAAAAAAAAAAAAAGGAAAAACTGAGTTTCTTGTTCTCCAAATGGCCCAATAACATCATGGACATTGTCGAAAAAGAGGATGAGACAGAAAGCGAACAAACATGAAAAGCTCAAACATGTAAGGCAAATGCCTCTAACAGTTTACCAGGAACTCACACACATGAGCTGATGAGCACAAAAGGTTTTGGTGGCTGGAATGACTTAGCTTTCTGTTTTTCTCATATATGTAGGCAGCCGTGAGCTGCAACAATGGCTGTGACATTCCCCTAATTAATGCAGAATATTACCCAAATAAACAACATATTACTTGTATATTACTCCATGCTGGAATTTAGCTAAAGTAAATGATATGAACCTAGACACTAGCATGCACATAGACACACAGGATTATTTCCAAAAAATATATATACATTTTCAAATTCAAGCTGTAACTGCAGTTACAAGTTTGCTAACTTTCTCACTGTGGCGAAGCTTGAGATCAGGATTAGACTAATTAGGCTATGTGGCATGACACAATAGTAAAGCAAAGAAAGCCAACACAAATGTTTGATTGCAAATATGACCAACAAGATCCAATGAGGTGCTCACCTTATCGCCTGCTTGTCTTTCCAAGAGTGCGTTTCCCAGAGAACAGATGCTTTGGTTTCAAAGTAGGAATAACACGGTCAGCCTCTCCACGGTGAGCATCCTTGTTCCTATTCCACGTAGCAGCCTTCGCTTTCTTGATAGCCCTCTTCTTCTGCTCAGAGTCTTTGAATCCTTCTCCAGGAATGACCTCCTCAGGAGCCTGAGACCTCGACCTAGACCTTGACATCAGACACAGTTTCTTATTGGATTGCTGACCATCTATATCCATATCATCACCATCAGCTGCAGCTCTGCTCACTGACCTCTCACGCTTACGGCCCCTGGACTGGCTGTGAGCTCTATCCATGGCAGCACTAGGATGCCCACTGATGGAGGAAAGCTGCTGTTCCATCCTTTTAGTTGTGAATTTCTTATCTTTGTCAAACTTTCTAGGGACAATAGGACGGCTTTCTGCAGTTCTCTTCTTCATTCTATGCTCTTGAATGACTAATGCTTTCTTCTTCCTAATCTGAGCCAAAGTCTCCTTCTGTTCCTGAGTTAATTCATGGCCATAAATCTGGAAAGCATCTTCTGCAGCTTGTTCTTCCAGACGAAGCCACTCATCTCTTTCTAACTCTTCGCACCTTACTTTAATATCTGGATCCACAAAATCAGCAACATTGTGACCATCCAGTATCTCAGGAAAAATATCTTCCTTCCATTCATCAGTGGCCAATATATAATGTTTCTTGAGACTTGCAGAATAGACCCCAGCACCTCCATTCTCATTCTCAAGGTCCTTCTCAGGATTCTTTTTCTTTGAAGCAGCATTCACCGTAGCTTCCAGAACAACCGGAGGGATGCAAACAGACCTCTCCTTGTTGTCACGAGGCTTTGGAACAGCAACATGAAACCTATTCAAGCAATCCATCATCTTCTTTGATTTCATCTTCATATCCACCCTCTGTTCAAGAAGCCTCTCGCATGCAGCATCTTTTACGGCCATTACACCATCATCTGTTAAAGTGCTCATAGTAAACAGAACGCCCTCTTCATTTGGACCATCAGCTTGGGTTACAGTCTTCATAGCCTCTGCCTTCATCTCCATGACTAGCTTCATGTCATCCTCAGAAAGCCCTTCAAGAGGCTGCAAGTCAGTCTTGTTGCACACAATGACCAAAGGCTTATTCATGAACAGAGACTTTATACTGTGGAAGAGTGCAGCTTGCTGGGCGATGCTGTACCCACAAGATTCAGAAATGTCCAGAAAGAACAACAGTGCAGCCCTCAAGTGTGCCAGAGCAGTGATGCTGCACATTTCTATGATGTTTCTATCTTCAAAAGGCCGATCAAGTATACCTGGTGTGTCAATCACTTGGTGGCGCAGGTATTTGTAATCTGTATGACCAACAAACAAGGATTTTGTTGTAAAGGCATATGGCTGGACATCCACATCTGCCTTTGTAACCTTGTTCATGAAAGAACTTTTGCCCACATTTGGATATCCACAAATCAGTAAAGTCCGGGTGTTCGGGTCTATGGAAGGAAGCCTGGCCATGTGTTGCCTAATCTGCTCTAAGTAAACCAAACTAGGACTGATCTTCTTCACAACATTGCGCATACGCCCTACTGCAGCCTCCTTCAGTTTCTTGCATTGGTAAAGGGACTGCCCTTGCTTGAGAAACCTCAAGGAGTCCTTGGATATCTTTGCAATGATTTTCCTAGCTGAGTTGATCTGACCCAGGGCAAGTTTGTAGTGATCCTTGTTGTAGAGCACATGAAAGAGATCACCATAGAAAGGGTGGATGTCATCCAGTCGAGGAAACTCATCTATGATGGTGGAGAGCTTTTCATTAAAGTTCTGCTGGGTATACCTAACCTTGCGCATATAAAACTGGCGAATGTGGGAGAGAGCATATCCCTTGTGGACAACAGTTGGTGTCTGCCTTTGAGTGCGGGACAGGATTATGTCAATGAAGTTCTTCCCAGGAGGGACAACAGTGATCTTCTTGAAATTGTACTGCACCATCTAGGTGATACGACACATGTGAACACTACTCAGTGTAATAATATGGAATAAGAAATTCTAAGATGACATAACCAACAAACAATGTATTTGTAAGCATTGATTATAAAAAAGCACCATAATATGCATCTCCACAAGAAGGTACAGATTAATCAGGCCAAACACAAAGACAAACCAATTTCCATATTAAGTTGAACATGCTATTGGCGCACTGAGAAACTATTGCTTTAGAATACTCCATGGCAATGAACCAATTTAAATCACACAGGACCTTGCTAATGCGCACAGTAATTATACTATCAGAAAAGGCAAATTAAACTGGCATCAGCAAAAACCTAATCATAATGCATCACCTGCAGGAAAGAATGACTTTTCGTTTAAAGCTAAGCTAAGCTAAGGAAAGGCAATATGCCAGTACGAGACTACAAAAAAATCTTTGATTAGCTGCACAAAATCCACAGAGAAAAGGCAGCACACAACTAGTTGAAGGTTTCAGCGGTCATGCTCCAACTACCATAGTAACCGTACACCGAACATGAACCTTAATTCTCCCAATGCCACATCTAAGCAGCAGCTAAGAGTCGCTAAAGTATCAATCGACCAAACAACTCAACTCTAGCGCAAACCATATCCAACTGATCGCTACCGATTATAGGGAACCTTAATGGTCCCATGTCACATCTAAGCAGCAGCTAATCGAAAGTATCAATCGATGGATCAAACAACTCAGCTCTCGCACAACTAAAAATCGTATCCAACCGATCGTTACGGATTTATAGGGAACACTACACCGGATTCCTCAACAAAACTGTGAACAGCTCCGACTGATAAAACCATGAAGCACACGCGCAAGAACAATGCTACGGATTATAGGGAACACTACAGCGGATTCCTCAACAAAATCCTGAACAGCTCCGACTGATAAAAATCCATGGGAAGCACACCCGCAAGGACAAAGGATCACGCGTAATAAAAGCAGTAACAAAGGATATGACGAAAGATAAGGCATACGAGCACAGAGCGCTGCTTACCTTGTGAGGCGCCCGGAAGAAGATGACCGACTTGTGGGCGGGGGCGGGGAGAGGTCGCGTCCTCTCCGGCAAGTGCTGGTTGAAGCGGTGCAGGCGTTCCCCGGCGGCGGACGGGGAGAAGGGAAGGAGGGAGTTGATATACGCGCTGCTCACCAGTTGCGGTGAAATTTTTATAACTTCGACCGGCCCCTATGATTCGGCGGAATTTAATCTTGCAGTTGATACTAATGTTGCTTGCATTTGGCGGAATTTAATCTTGCTTATAATTGCTACGTGCTGTAGTTCTGGCAGGAAACTTGCTAAGCAGTCTAGGCAGTTTGTAATCTCTCGGGTTGGAAGCACTGCTTGGCCCCCAGTACATCTCCACCAAATTTACAAGAAAACAATCGTGTTTTATTTATTCTTTCCAATGACTTTACAGTGTACAAAGCGACCAATCAAAACATAAAATTGATCAAAATCCAAGAAAAAATAATAAATGAGTGGAACTGGAGACAATATCAAACCAGACCAAATAATCACACCTGTCTACTCCGGAAAAAAAAAAAAATCTGTAACTCCAGATGCAGGTTATTCTTCTTCTATGTTTTCTGACTATCACACAAAGCGACCAGGAAGGCCACGTTCATCTCAAGCGGAGAGGATTTGCTCACAAAGCAAGGCCTTCCTTCCGATATGAGAACCTGATAGACCTGTGCACTGCGGTGCCCTTTACAGCTGCGGTTTTCTCAGGCTTCTCAGCGGCCACAATTGGTTTGGAGTCAGCTACTTTCTGTTCCTTGGTGCTTTCCGTGAAAAAATTCAAGTCCCTGGAATGTGCACAAATAAAACAGGAGATTCGGCATCAACGATCTCATAACAAATGGAGGGAGGACAAAGAATTGTAATCGAGAGAGAATGGTGGGGGTGGGGGGGGTACCTTCACGGGTTTATTTTCAGGTTGAGCTGAATGTGAGAGCTTCAGCTTCTCACTGGCTTCCTGTGTAATGAAGTAAGTGAAGAATCATCAGAAGAAAAGAACAACAAACACATCTTAGGAAGATAAATGCCTTTTTACACATTGTTTCTGATTGGCCCTATCTTGCCAAGCCTGGTTTTATCCTATGTTTGGTTTGCTAGTTCTTGGGAGGCTATAAGTTTACATGAATGCAAAAAGGTTTATCATGCAGAATACTCAATAATCTGATCACCTGGAAAAACTTGGTGTTTATTCCATCTTTTAAACCACCTGCTACTTGGCAGAGGTAATATATACCAGTATTAGCCACGTCCTGTTCAGTACACACAGGAAGTTAGGATAAGGGAATTGAAGGATGGCACGGATAACTAGTACTCACAAGTCAAATTACCTGCTTGTTCTCAAGTAACTCGATCTTTCCCTCCTGATAACAAGGAAAAGAAAGGTCAAAAGGTAAAATTTTGACAGTAGTTCATTAACAAGTTTAAGAGAGCGCTCAAACTCACCAATCCAGCAACCATGTTCTGAATTGATTCGATATCAAATCCAATCTGAGACAGGTCATCTTTAACATCATTGACCTTCACATATAGAACAAAATTGAATGAATAAACTGAAACAAGGATTACTAGAATATACTCACTCCATCACAAATCTATACAATACACCTAACGTTGTGGAAGCCTGGACTTCCGTCACTAGACTCATATTACTGTTCTTACAACAGTACCCCCACCGGACCGTCCGATTCCCGCTTCCCTAGCTGTAACTGTACATCTGCATTCTCGAAACATCAGCCCCCTTCCGAACTCTCGCCTAGATCGCCTCCTCTCTGCTGCCGCAGCCCTGTGCCTCCTCACCGCCACCGCCGCTCCTACCCTCCATCCCCACAGCGCCGGAGGGGCTGCCTCCCCCCCCCCGCAAGGCGGGGCCTCGCGCAGGCTTGCAGTAGCGCCGCCGCACACCCGACACGTCGCGGCTTCGGCCTCGCGGCGTCGCAGCCACTGACCTCCACCAGCGCCAACACGGCGCCGCCGCTCGGCAGCCTCTTCCTGCGGCAGCGCAATGGCCCGTCAAGATCCCGACTCCGCTGCCGCTTGCCGTGCTAGCCGCAGCAGCAGTACAAAAAAGGGTAAAGGCCAGTTCCATCATGTACTCAACTATGCCTCAGTCGTGGATGATGCAAGCTCCTGCCATCCTTCAACTACACATATAATTTTCTATAAATACCTTCACCATGGTGTATAGTTGCACAGAAAAGAAAAAAGTCAGAGCAATCCTATGATTTTTTTTTTCTTCACCTGGGATGAAGCACCCCAGATGTGTTAGTCCAGTTCACTCATGGCTGATGCACACAACGTGCTCGATGATTTGCCTCTCCATTTTATTTTATTTTTTGGTTGTCAATGACCAAACATTTTTTGTTTTTTCAATGATCAAACAATCCTGCTCATTTTTTTCCTGCTGCAAGAATGATGGAGATTGACATATCTACAGTTCACAGGGAGTGTCAATGTGATCTTTCTATTCATTGTTTACCCTCTTAATGATATGGTTCATTTGACACCTACAGAACCCATTCTTCTCACCGCACACAAGATGGGCAAGCAATGATGAGGTGCCACATGCTCCCCATTCTCTCTATTTACCTAGGTGTGTTCTCTATAAATCTCACGGCTTCATCACTCTGATGGTAGATATACTGATCCCATCCCTCCATTTGTCTTTACTATCTTCATAAAACCAATTTCCTTTCAGAACACAGTCTTTGTGATTCTAGGTCTTATAATAGTTGTCTTAATAGCCAGGATAGTATCCTTCTGCTACTCTTTAGGTGCCCACATTTGGATCCAAAACATCCATTCCTCAGCCAAAAAAAGTTTCTTGAAAAATTCTCCTGATGCAATCATCAATGTACATTACTTAATTAGTTAATGACAACATGTCTCACCATTGCTGTTCATCACCCTCACTTTCACTCTCTCCACCATTGATCATCTTATTTTTAAGCGCCTAAAATGATTGTGATTTATAAATGAATTCCATTGCCACAATGTTTCTGTCAAATTGTAAAATGATGAGACACTAGAGCCATTACCAAACATGATCATTCTGTCACTAATTTGTTCCTAACAGGGCAAAACTCTTTCCTAGATGAATGCTCAATTTGTTGATTTGATCTGTGTTTGCTCCATGAAAGAGACACACTACATATGCCCTGATGCTTAATTTTGATTGCTATAAATATCATCTATTGTTACATTGAATCTGTAATGACAAACATATTATTCCAAATAATATCATTGCCACCATTTTTCATACACGGTTGTCACAATTGGTTATGTGCTTTAAATAATTAATTAATATATTCATTCAATGAATTGCGCTGATCCATAAATTTAAGGATATACGCAATCAATGTACTCACATTAATTGGCCAGGTTTTCTCACTGCCATATTTTTTCTTACTATCATAGTATTAATCACCTCTAATTTGTTATTCTCTAATTTCAGGTCTCACTGTACAAGGTTGCAGCCATAGTCTTGGCTATCCTTAGTGTCAGGGTATCCTCTCCATGTCCAACCAACCGTCCCTGTATTACGCTGACATTAACCTACGAAGGACTGAAATAACGTCTCATATGCAACTAAATTTACTAATCTGTTCCATGTATAATCATATGATGAATTATAAGTCTGCCTTGCTAACCCCATGTGAGGCACGGGGTTACTGCTAGTTACTAAGAATCTTGGAGAATCAAAGCATCTCAAGTTTGACCAAATTTATATAATAAGATAATAATTTATGATGTCAACTAAGTATCATAGACTCTTCATTAATTACATTTCATAATGTACCCTGGATAGACATGAATAAGCAAAAAAACACTTTTTTACGCTAATCTAACAGGGCTGTACATGAACTTGGTGCTGATCAAACGCAGGCATATAGCATTAAAAGATAAACATTGATGCTCAGGCACAGGACACAACAGCCTATTAGAGGGAGGCCCATGTGGGTATCAAGCAAATTTCATAGTATTACAGCCCAGGAGGCAGGAGTAGCATAGTTAAATGAACGAACCTCATTTCTAATAGCTTTGGAGACCTCGACTTGTTCATCCATTTTGCCATCCAAATTCTCAAGCCGTTGAGTTAGATGTCTTTTGTTGCCTGAAATTAATTGCACTTATAGAGATAACACATGCTGAAGTAAATATGAAATGAAGTTGGGAAGCAGGCATACAGCTAGTGCTGATGAAACTTGCTCCAACTGCTTTGACATACTCACGAACAGCATTTGCCATGTTGCGTTTTTTGTGACAAACATGACATCTGAGAGAGACAATCCCTGCATGAGGTTATTAATAAGTAAAAGAAACCTAAATGAATGAGTAAAATTGTCATTCTGGAGTGCAACATGTTACTAAATGAAAAAAAAAAAATATTCATATATTTCAACTTTGGTGCTGTCATTAGATTTGAAACATCTAGTGATCTTGCCTCTAAATCTAGTGCATCAGGAAAACAATATTATTAGAACAAAAAATTGCCCATCAACTGTCAACTCTAAAACATGAAACTTTGAGTGGATATTCCATAGCCAACGGGAAGACATTATCATAAATTAATTTAGAGTATTTATCCATAATTGTCCACATGGATGAGTACCAATTATTCAGTTACTAATGTCCAATTACATGTCCACATGGATGAGTACCACTTTTACAGCTGCATTCACATAAAATTATAAGACCCTACTGGAACTGAATGTAGTATTTATCATCAGTGAGAAATGATGAACTTCCTTATTTAAAACAAAAATATCATAACCTTTGGTAATCAGACAAAGAAAACAGATCAGAATAGCTAAAATAAAAATATGCAGGAATATTTTTTTACTTTATTTTATTAAGTTATGAACTCAATAAAAGTTACCTTGAACTAAAAACACAGACAACTAGCGGATAAAAGGAGGAGAGAAAAAAAAATCACAATCAACTAATCAAGGGGCATAGATTTTTGCATTTTACCTTCCACCACATGTAGCAATAACCCATTGCTCCAACTGCTGCTGCTGGCAGTATGTAGGATGATAAACCACCTGAAGGAACAAAACATAATTGGGAAAATAATTCAAAAGCTGAGTATACCAGTAGCATTTACCCACTTATAGTAAGCTGCTATAAACTAGAATAAACATGTATGCAATTCAGAATAATCGGGGCAACATATGTATCACTCATCGCTAACTTCAGCACTGAGCATGTTTTCAAGAGTTTAAAGCAGAAACTACTATGTAGGTGTTTCTCCTTTCAGATGTAGATAAAACTAAAGTGTACATAAGCCTGCAGGGGCTTAAAAACTGTTTATTTAATCTTCTGTGAACATTCATAGAGGAACTACCTGAACTGAAGCTAAAGATTTATGAGATGGGAATTTGTACACATAAGTGAATAATGGAAACAGAGCGAGGAGACAGTGAAGCGGTTTCAGACCTCTGAGTCAGATTTGCCATTCAGTATGGTAAATGGGCCTTTGCAATGCAAATCTCTGACATCTTGGGATAATTGAATCTGATATCAAGCACAAGCATGCAAATTTACGATGAAATGAATAATTTTACCAAGATGGAAGTAATTAAGACTAACTTCTATGCAGATGCTGACATATAGTGAAAGATGTGAGATGTATTCCTTATAAAAGAAGCAGCATACCTGAGCTTGAATAAGTGCAAGGTCTAGGGGCCGAGGCCGTTTACACCCTTCATAATCTCTCCTGAAAACACAAAAATACAGCAAACAGCATTGTCTTAAATAAAAATTTATTAGGAAGTTTGAGCATATCATCAAAATCTGTAATATATGTATCAAGAATCACTAACTAGCGAGAAGCATAAATTATACCTGGCGTCCGAATGCCAATTGGGGCATCAAGTCATTGATGCGAATTTTTATCACATGGCGTTAAACTGTTGAAGTAGTAATCACGTCCGCATACAGGACAAAATTAATGCTTCTAGTTTAGTACCCATAGCAAGTCATTCACAAAATATCAGGTCGTATCAGGCTATCAGCTATCTGGCAACGCTCAGCTATCAAACCGCGTGACAGTGCGTGTAATCAAACATGAACGCGCTAAAGTAAGGGAAAAATTATACCGACCTGGATTTCCCCAGCATCAGATAAGCGTCATTCCACCTTAGGATCGGCTGAAATCATCCCTGCAGGACACTGCATCACCACGTAAGGTGTCAGAAAAAACGTCGATCGGAGGAAACTTGCATCAAATCCGATAGAGATTGATGGGGCGAGAGGTCGATGACGGTGATGGGGCGAGAACCTGCACCGACGGGATGAGGACCTTGGAGGCCGCGACCCCCGTCTGCGTCGCCAAATAGCCATGCCCTCACCGCTCTCGCGCTTCACCCGGCGCGCTGATGATTCTAGAAGGGGGGCGGCGGCGGCGGCTGGTAGGACGAGGAGGAGGGGAGGCGGCGGTGCGGCTTCGGGAAGGGGCCCGGAGCCGGGCGAGCGAGAAGGATGCCTGGACCCAGGACCGGGACCTGACGGGATGTGCGTCACACAAACCGCAGGTGGAATAATCATTTTTATCTCTGACCCGAGGCTCAATATTTATCCAGCTTTAGGGCTCTTGCTTATAGCTGCTAGAAATATGCCTCGGCGCAGTTAACTGCTGCGAACTCCCCGTAGCAGACACCAGCAGATCGCTTGCTGCTTGTTTTTCATGCAGAAATATTATCCCGGTCACGGCGCAACTAGCGCTCAAAAGTTAATTCGCGTCAGAACGTACATTAATCTGGAAACCGTATGAGTATCATGTGCCTGTACATTTCCATACTCCAAAACAGCATGCCTTTTGGTGTATTTAAATCGTCGATGTGCATGAGAGAGGGTGGAAAAGAGTGTGGTGGTGCAAACTAGCCGCCACCAAACTGAGGCCTTAGTGTACCCGGCTGAAGTGGTAGCAGAACCTGCTTCTAACTCCTCAGAGCACACCGTGGAAGACGTTGTTTGCTTTTAGCTGTGTGTAGACATCATTCGGCTCATGGACGTAGCTAGGCTAAAAAGATTTATTCCCTCTGCCATTTTACAAATGTAACTGTAATTTAGTGTAATACCT
Organism: Hyparrhenia diplandra; assembly: GCA_015847255.1. NCBI lineage: Eukaryota > Viridiplantae > Streptophyta > Magnoliopsida > Poales > Poaceae > Hyparrhenia > Hyparrhenia diplandra. Next base: position 246,859 of record JADLZK010010549.1, read on the forward strand.
GCCATTTATCGGCTCCGAACATATGTCTTTTGGTGTATCATGACAGGATGGACAGTGAGAGTCTCAGTACTTTACCTCCTCCAGTACTGAAATAGAAGCCCAGCTAAAAGGCTCGGCCAAACATGGGGTCTAAAGTCGTGGAATAATTTTTAAAGTCATTGAAGCTAGAAATGCAGAAAATCAGTATAAATGATTTGTCTGAAAAATTACTCTTCATGCATATATATACATATATGCACTCTTTTCAGTTTAAATATTTTCTATAGAAAAAGAAGCTCTCAAAGCGTAGTGCTTTGGAGACCGCTACGCTGCCCCAAACTACTTCCTATTTCAATACGAGGAGTACAATTTCATGCCATCTGCCATCTCAAACCAGGCCCCACTTTTTCGTATATTCTTTGGAAAGATTTTTGATCTTGCGACATGATTGACCTGTGACACGGTAAAACCACGTTGCGTACGTCCACGATCAAGGCCAGGAGAGGTAGCGTACACCACTCTCTTAGTCTTTTCTTTTATTTTTCATAGAAAAATTATTTATTATCTCCTGTACTCGTAATAAAAATTATTCAAATGTGTATGCATGTCCTCATGTGTTAGGAAATCATCCTCTTTTTGTCATTTTTCTATAAAAAATTATTAATTGTTTCTTGTCCGTTATGGTAAAAATTATCGCTAGTTAACACTGATGAAAGATGTCACCCTTAGATGATGATCTAAGGGTCTACCACGCTGCAAAGAAATGTTGGTTAGTAAAAGAGATATAACAACTCTCCATATTTATCTCTCTAAACTTTTTGAAAAATGACCATTTAATCTTTTAGACTTTTATTTTTCAGGCTTCGAGTCCCGTCTCTAATACTTAAACTGACAAATAACAACAATACTTAAACTTTAAATTATTAGCCTCACTCTCATCACTGAAACTCACAAAATATACCAAATACGTAAACTACTAAAATATACTCAATAATGGAAGCTCTGTCTAGGAGTATTTCGATCTAGTCCCCTGCAACCGTAAGTTAAAAGATCGACGACACTAAAACTATCGCGAATATTAGTTGTAGGGATTGAAACTTTATGTGACAGAATTGAATACGTAGTGCGACAGTTTGAGAAACCCTAGGGTGCAGCCAGCTCGGAGGATCAAACTTGATCTCTATCTACGTGTGTCCATTCCACAGTGATATTAAGGGGAGGAGCGTGACGGTGCAGGCGTAAAGCCTCTGCGGAAGTAGTTTAGCAAGTGATCAGGGACGCGAGCTACTAGAAAAATTTGAGAACTAAAACTATTATTAAGCTTGGTGATAATTTTAGGATGAAAACTAGTTAAGTCTAGAAATGAAAGTTTAAAGCAAAATGACCACTTTTACAAACAATTTAGCGATGAAATAGAATCTCAGTCAGTATTCGAGAGGACCAAAGTGACTGTCTGACTGTTTAGCACAACTCGGCAGCCTCCAATGCTACTAAATCGCTGTTAGAAACAATTTTATCGGCTATCAATCGACTTTACTTACAAATCAGCTAGCTAGGTGGGGCATCTAAATAAGAAAAAAATAAAACACTAGAGTTGAGGTTATGTGAGTAGAGTGTTTCTAGGAGAGCGAGATAGAGATTAGATATTTTATTAATCATAGCTATTTGAGAGTCAAGCTGAATTATTTGGCTCTCTCTCCTCGATAGCTAATCAACATGTTACTTTTTATATTATTTTTTATACCTCATCAAATAGCTATCTATTTGTAAAAGTGTCATCGATGCTATGATAAATTCATCCTATGCAAATTTATTTCGTCACCATTGGAGCGCCCTCATCACAACTCACAGACACCGCTTATGAAATGGGACCACGTGTCGGGTGAGTAGATGACTACTCCCTCCGTCCCCAAAGTCGATGAGTTTTGTCACTGCGAATTCAGTACTATCTTATTCGACGCTTACGTCTTATTCAAATTTTTACACAAAATATAATTTATTTTTATTACGACTTATTTTATCTATGGAATATACTTAAATATTGATTAATTTATTTTATGATTTGCATAAATATTTTAAAATAAATGAATAGGTCAAAACATGAAGTTCAAACATTCAAAAACAACAAACTCCACGCCACCACAGGAGGGCAGCATCTGGGACTCGAGGCGTATGCCGCTGCGGGCTGCGGCCTCAGCCGGCGGCCACGTCATCAATGTCGAAAGCAAACCCGCTCCACGTCTCTCACCAAACCAGGAGAAGACTGACCGTTCAAAGCCGCCGCGAGTTTCGACACCTGCCGCGAGTCGAACCTCCATACCGCCGCAGCGCTGTCTCGCCCCCTCCACTTCAGGCTTCAGCCACCTTACTCCCCAAACCTAGAGTCCTAAGCTGGTGGCAAACCTCCTCACCGCCATGGGGACCCTTTTCCCTCCTCCTCCCCTTCTCGTCACCCTCCAGCTGCTCACCGCCTCCTCCCCGCGGCCGCGTCGTCGTCGCACATCTCCGTCGTCATCTCGCAGTCGGGCCTCGACTTCGCCAAGGACCTGCTCGTGTCCGATGCCGTCGCGACCCTCACGCCCCTGAGCGTACCGGACATCGAGAAGACCGTGAGCACCGTCGTGGGCACCGTCCGCATGGCCGCATCCGGGATTGTGCTCCACGGCCTCGCCGTCAACAACTCCACCGTCGCTGTCGGGGGACACGGGTGTTGTCGTGGCCGCCTCGTTGGCCAGCGCGACCTCACTATGGAGTGGAATTACTCGTACAGCGCCTGGATTGTGACCATATCCGACAGCGGGAATGCTTCGATCCAGGTATAAATTGGACTCCTGCTTGCTGATTGGTAGCTGTTAATTGAATCATATGATACTGGCCGTTTATTAATATATCTGAGTCGGAGATATAAGCATCGTTTTTGTTAGTAAGTTGAGACTGATCCAGCAACACTTAATTTTTGGAATATCTATTTTTCTTTGTTTTGAAGTAGAATCAATCATCTGAGAAGTGAGTACTAATTCACACTTACTACTATGTTTAATTAAAATGGGATTCATATAAACACTCTAGAATCCATGATGCTGCCAAATTGAGTGGTGCTGAAGGTACTTTCAAGCTTCAGCTCTCCAGATGGTATACGAGTACCTTGTCAGTAAAGACAAACAGAGTGGTTAACTTTTTGTAGTGTCTATTACTCCCTCCATGTGCACATCTCACTTTTCTGAGGAGTTAGACCCTTTAAATTTGACCAAGTACATAGAGAATAATATCAATGTTCATTTCAAAAATAATATCAATGTTTGTATCTCCAAATAAATTTATTATGAAAGTATGTTCTAATGTCTATCGGATGATACTTGTTACACATCATAAATATGATTATTACTTTTTTATATATACTTAGTCAATTTTAAAATGTTTAATTCCTTGAGAAGTGAGATATGCACTTATTTTGGGACGAAGGGAGTATGTTTCTACTGAAAAATATGAGATAATATCAAAAGAACCCTCAACACGCATAGCGAAGATGTTGCACTTGAGGTGGAGTGAAAGCCCCTGACCTGAGAGCCCGTTACTATTTCTGTAGCACCTGGCCCAGCTGCCTTATACATCCTTAGCTTCCATACTAGGATCTTCTTCTCAGTGAAGGTACATGGAACGCATGCTGTGGTATTCATAGATACTTTTTTGCTATGTCGAAGGAATGGAGGTTGGTGCCTGCACATGAAGAATCGAATGGATTCACTCGTTACCGTTATAGAATGCAGCTGTTATATGGAGGACTTAGACATAACACTAAATGGAGTGACATCTTGGTTCTATCAAGTGTATGTGGTTCCCTAATTTGTTGTATATGCACAATGTTGTTAATTCCTTTGAGGGCGCTCTCAGTAAATTGGCTTTCCTTTTGTCAGCAAATATGAAAATCATTCACATATCTTTGCATCTCAACCTCATTTTACTTTCATTTGTTGTTACAGTAGGTAGAAAATTTGTAGAATCCTCTTGAGTACTTCCATTTATTCCTGAAGTGAACCAACCTGATTTATTTTTAAAATGAATTTTAGTGTGCATATTACTTGAATCTGATGAGGACATGTGTGAGATGTTGCTTGCATTGCTGTTTATAGGTTTATAGATGGTTTCAGTAATCATATCAGATCATCTGTGGAAAATGCAATTAAGAACAAAGTAATGGAAGGTGCACTGGAAGCTTGACTCTTTCCTGGGAAAACTCCAAAGGAAATTGATCTTGATAGCGTTGCTTTGCAAATGAATGTGACTTTGTTAATCCATCCACTATTCAAGAGCTCATCTGTTGAGTTTGATATAGATGGTTTATTTATTCCATCGATGAAACTGCTACGAGAGGCATGCTTCTTGGAGATACCCAATTTGCATTACCTCTTGGGAGCTCCGAGAATGCTTTGATTTTTCATTGATGAAGATGTTTTCAACTCGGTTTCAACTCTACTTCAAGGTATGTTCTAATTCATTTGATATATTTCACCAAAAAATTCATTTGATATAATTCATAAATGAACCTGTTATTTTTCTCTTGATAGGTACAAAGTAAAGCGCTCCTTTTTATGTCACAAGCACAATATTTTCTTAACTGTTAATGTGGAGCTGTGGAATTCGACCCGTTACCCCTTTTTGTAACTTGATATATTCTGATTGATGCTACATTTTTAATCATTCAGGCTGGTTTGCTGCAACGGATGGTGGACAAGGTTCCTGAACAGTTTCTTTTTGAACACTGCTAGCTGGCGATTTTTGGTTCCTCGATTGTATCGAGGTATCCTGACGATGATATGCTACTGAATATCTCTGCAGTTTCGCCTCCCTCTGTGAGGATTAATGTGGGTAGAATTGATGCCACGGTTGACTTAGATGTCACAGTTAATGTCTTGGATTTTTGGTGAGATAGTTCCAGTTGCATGCATATCAGTGGTGAGATTTTATCCTCTTTGCTTTAATGACTTAGTTAAGCCACTCAAGCAACAAAAATAATCCATTTGGAGTGGCATTATGTTGCAGCTTCTGGAGTCACAATCTGTCAGTAATATATTGTTTTGTGTTAGGCTCAAGCATCTCAGGCTTTTCACTCAATGAGAATTTTTCGATGAAACCGAAAATTTTATACATGCTTATGTTTTTCCCAATTAAACTGTTCTTTGTGATTATGCTCGACATATTGTCTTTAATTTTATAGGGAGGTCTTATTATATTCTACTTTTTCATATGTTCTTGAAAAATGCATGCACTGTCCAGTTTTTCCAACATGTACTGTTGTAGTTGACTGAAAATGGTCTTTGCTTCTGTAGTCGGTTGCTGTTTATGGAGCTGCAGCGTATCAGATAATAATCTTGTTGGGACAGTGGAATTGGATTATTTCTCATTTACCTTGAAGTGGAGCAAAGTTGGCAAACTCCATACCAGTCTAGTGCAGGTGGTTCTGCTTAACCATATTTTTCATGGCTTTTCCTATTTTTGTATACTAAGGGCACGGGGCCTTAAATTGCACGCTAAGACACCACTTAAGCACAATTCAGCTTTGAGATCACTTACTCAGGCAAGGGGGCAGGTATAGGAAATTGCAGATACATTTTTGGCAGCCCAATAGATATTGGAGATCACATTTGAACCACCTGGGCACTTCATACCTTTTTGTAATCAATCCAATAAGTACTGTTATAGAAGTTTGGGATGCCATCATAGGTTGCAATCTTTCTAAATTCAAAATGCTATGCGCCCGGTAGTTTTGGCTGGCGTGGAGCATTGTCATTTAACTCAATATGAACAAGTATCATGGCTTATTGAAT